>ML313035.1:0-47621 GCA_005239505.1 Nicotiana paniculata | reverse complement strand
TGCGCATAAAATGTAAGGTATATCACATGTTAAACTATGCAATTTAGTCTCGCATCAGGCTACAAGCCCATCCAGAAGAAGTTCAGAATGCCCGATCTTCCGAAATACAACAGAACCTCGGACCCCAATGAGCACATAACTTCCTACACTTGTGATGTGAAAGGGAACGACCTCAGAGCCTAAGAGATGACGAGATTGAATCAGTCCTATTGAAGAAATTCGGAGAAACACTGTCCAAAGGGGCCCTGATCTGGTATCATAACCTGCCCCCGAACTCGATATATTCATTTGCCATGATGGCGGACTCCTTCGTGAAGGCACATGCTGGTGCCATCAAGGCTGCTACAAGGAAATCTGATGTCTTCAAAATCAAACAAATAGAGAATGAGATGTTGAAGGAGTTTGTATCCCGCTTCCAAATAGAACGAATGGAATTACCACTAGTCTCCGACGATTGGGTGGTGCAAGCATTCACTTAGGGCTTGAATGCACAAAGTTCAATAGGTTCGAAGCAGCTGAAAACTTAATTGAGTACCCCGCCGTGGTTTGGGCAGATGTACACAACAAGTATCAATCAAAGATCAGGGTCGAGGATGACCAATTGAAAGCCCCCTCGGGATCGGTATATCCTAGCAGAGTCTTAGAAAAGGAATCGAGGCTTCTAGACATAGAGCCAAGGCTAAAAAACAAAGGTATCAACCATACATAGAGAATCAGAGAAATATCCCAAGGCACAACGTAACTCAAAGTGATCAAAGGATGGACCGAGGCCAAAATCCTTGGGGACTCGTAAACAAAGCAAGGTTTGACAGGCATGAAGGGCTGATAGAAGCACCCCGACTATCTGAGTACAATTTCAACATTGATGTTTCATATATAGTATCGGTCATAGGTAAAATCAAAGATGCTAGGTGGCCAAGACCCATACTATCAGATCCTTCTCAAAGAAACCCCAACCTGATATGCGAATTTCATGGTATGTACGGCCATAGGACCGAGGACTGTAGACAACTAAGAGAAGAGGTGGCCCGACTGATTAACAAAGGGAACCGTTGAGAGTTCCTCAAGGACCGAGCCAAAAACCAATTCCAGGAAAGAGAGGAATACAGGAAAAATGAAACAGAAGAACCACAACATGCCATCCACATGATTATTGTAGGAGTCGACGTCCCCCAGGGACCCATTTTCAAACGAACAAAAGTATCCGTCACCAGAGAAAAATGAACTCGGAGCTACATGCCTGAAGATGCTCTTTCATTCAGCGAAGAGGACATCGAGACCTTGTCTCAACCTCGTAATGACACACTGGTAATTTCTTTTTTTTTTTGCAAATTAAGCGTGTGCTTGTGGATTCAGGTAGCTCGGCCAACATAATTCAGCCAAGGGTGGTAAGGCAACTCGGTTTTCTCGACCAGATCATGCCCGCCTCGTGTGTCCTCAATGGATTCAACATGGCGAGCAAAACAACCAAAGGGGAAATCACCCTCCCAGTCAGCGTGGCCAGTACGACTCAAAACACCAAGTTTCATGTCATCGAAGGCGACATGAGGTACAACACATTGCTCGGAAGGCCATGGATTCACAGTATAAGGGCGGTACCGTCAACCCTTCATCAAATGATGAATTTCCCCACGAAGGGTGGAATAAAAATGGTATACGGGGAGTAGCATGCGGAAAAATAAATGTTCACAGTGCACGACGTGGCACCGATGCTGACACCTTCTACATTGAGGGAGCCAAAAAACAAGCAAGTAGCCGAGTAAGCAATCAGAAACTGCATCCTTGACGAACGATTAAAGGACCGTTCCGCGTCCTTTGAACGAGTAACTAAAACATATCGAGGCCTGAACGCCACCACAGTTAAGGTACAACCCTCTCCCTCTTTCCTTCATGCTTTACACTAACCTATGTGTAGATGTTCGAATGAAAATAATCGGAGAACCCTCCAGCTCGAAGGTCTTAGGTTTTAAAGCATGCGTTGTGCTCTTTTTCCCTCACGTTGGATTTTATCCCAAATGGGTTTTACCGACGAGGTTTTAACGAGGCAACACCCATATGCTACCTGAGAAGAACTCACCAAGTATTCAAGGCTTCTCGTTAATCAACCTTAAATACTGGGGGGTATTCCCCCGGTATATCACTAAAATATGCCAAAGAGAGTCTCGACAGGAGAATGATGTACTGGACTAAACGGTCGAATGAACCGTGTCCGCATAGAACATGATCCCTCGATGGTAAAAACATGTATAATTGTACCGAGTAATCGGAGAAGAATATTTTATCATCAAAACACTTCGCACGTCAGAAAAGTTTGCTATTTTACAAGAAGCGGCCCCAGGGCCCAAAATTCACCGACCACTCGGGAACTGTCCTCAATAGTCTTCCAATCGAGACACCAAAAACTTGAAGCCATAAGAGCTCAGGGTCGGCAACTTCAAGCACATAAGCCCTCCATGAGGCAATACAAACCCTAACTCGGGGACTGCCCTCGACTGTCGGCTCATCAAGATGTCTAACTCAAAGCCGCAAGACTTCAGGGCCAGAGACTTCGAACTCATAAGCCCTCTATGAGGCAACATCAACAACATAAGCCCTCCATGAGGAAATATCAACTCCGGCTCAGGCACTGTCCTCGACAGTCGACTCATAGCCATAAGACCTCTGGGATGGAGCCTTAAAACTCATAAGCCTTCCATGAGGCAACATCAAAATTATAAGACCTCAAGCAAGGCATATACTAACTCATAAGACCTTAAAAAGGAATAATTCCAACATCAAAGTCAAAGCTATATATCAAACTTGTAACACCCCTAAAAAGGTATACCCTCGATATAGACGTCGAGGCTATCTCACTTGGGAGCTAAAAGGCTACGGCCAAATACAAATGACCACCACCATAAGGCCTCGGCCAAACTAAAGCGACTCGGAGAAGTCCGACTATCGCCAAAAAATCACAGGGCTCCAATTACTTCAAAAGAACTTTGAAAAGAACCAGTTAAAGGTCGTACCGACCTAAAGCGTAAGAGCCCAAGTGTCCAGCTACATTAAAGGTCGTACTGACGTAAAGCATAAGAGCCCAAGTCGCCAGCTACATTAAAGGTGGTACCGACCTAAAGGGTAAGAACCCAACTCGCCAACTACATTAAAGGTCATACCGACCTAAAGCGTAAGAGCCCGAGTCGCCAGCTACGGGTTGTACCAACCCAAAACACCTCAGGGCCGATTTAAAAACCTAAGGGCCAAATACGTAAGAGCCTGAGTTGCTAGCTACACCCAAGGTCGTACCGACCTAATGCGTAAGAGCCCGAGTCGCCAGCTACAGGTCGTACCGACCCAAAATTCCTTAGGTCCGATGAGCTCGAGTCGAACCTAGCTCGGAGGCTGACCCCGAAACGGTTAACTAAAGCGCCTAAGGAACAAATGCGTAAGAGCCTGAGTCGCCAGCCACATTAAATATCTTACCAACTCAAACATATAAGAGCCCACAGGCCAACTTAAAAAGCCTCAGGGCCTATTTATAACCCCAAGGGTTTCATCTCGAGGTCCAATGCATTGGGCTAGTTATCGACAAACAAATGAGAATAAACACAAAGACTTTCATATGTGTATGTGTATTACAAATATGCATTTACAATGCTCTCACATGAGTTTTTACAAAGAACAAATAAGGAAAACCTAATCTACTCTAGGGACCAGCTGCCTCACAAGCCTTCAAGCACCAACATCGGAACCAAAACAAAGGAAAAACTTGGCGTCAATCTCATCCTCCTTGGCCTGCTTTATCTTTTCCGAGAGATCAAAGCCCCTAGCATGAATCTCTTCAAGCATCTCCCTCCGAGACCTACATCGAGCATACTCATTTCCCCTCCTCTCTATGTCAAAATCTCCCCTCAGCTCAGCCCGAGCATCGGTAACATCTTCCAAATAAACGACCACCTTCTTATCGGCCTTTGGTCGAGCTTCTTTAGCTTCATCCCGGGCGTCTACAAGCTCGGCCTTCAAACTTAAAAGATCAGTCTCGAGCTTGGCAATCCTGCTCATCTGAATTAAGATATCTTCTCGGGCATTACAAAGTTGTATCTCGAGGGCAGCAGTCTTGGCCAAAGAATTCCTTTAGACCGCAATATGTACGCCTATCTGCGCCTTCAACGCATGGCATTCAGAATTAACTTGCCCAAAGTCGCCCCAAAGGTGCTCCAACGCTTTTGTCTTTCCCTTCAGATGAAGCACCAAAGAATTAGTTCCCAAAAGCAAGAAAAGAAGCACGTACTCCTTCGGGGTAAGGGTTACCTGACGCTCTAGATTGCCTTCATGGTTCCGACTCCGGTGCATCTCCGCCCGAAGATGTATCAATTATTTTGTCTTCTCATTGCAAAAAATCTTGAGAGATTTTTTTACCCAAAGCTTCCTGCAACCTAGTCTTAAAGCGAAGCAGATCGAACTTGAGTTTGTCAAAAACCTACAGAAGAGAAATTTCCGTTCAAATAATGAAGATTCAGAGCAAAAACATTAGCGAGGCCGATCAAAACTCACCTCGGAACAGAACTGCTGAGGCTCCTCAAAGTTGAACATGCATCTACTGGCCTGGCCCCATCTGTCCTAGTTGAACCGCTCTCAATAGGGGCATGCCCAATCGAAACCTCACTTGGTTTGCGTGGCCCCTGGTCCCGAGCGGCCCTCGAAGTACCTTCGAGCGCAGAAGCAGATGATGGTGGAGGACTTTTACTTTTTCTCTCTTGAGGAACCTCTTCTTCGAAATTAGAGGTCTCAGGCCTGGTAGAATCGGCAACCTCGGAATGGCCCCCCAGCTCGAGTCGTAGACAGAGAATCACCCTCCCGAGGAGAGATGATGTCCACAGAATGACCGACGTATATAAAGCTCTCCTCAGCGACAGTATCTCCTTTATGTCTCCGAAAGGGCCCCGTGCTATTGGGAATGTCCTCAACTGTAGAGGATCTTTTTCGCTTATTGTCCTCCCTCGGGCCTTCCCTCTCCTCGAAGGGACACGGTCTCAATTCGGAAAACCCATCAACACCTGTGGTAGCAGAGTTAGTACCATGAAAGGAAACATTCATCAAAAGGGAAACCACGTAGCTCATACCGTGGTGCTTTGCTTCCCATCTGCCCTTCGACACATCACGCCACTTGCGTTCGTCATATGTTGAGGAAGCTGCCAGCCTGTGAGTCTAGTCCGCAAGATTAGGGACCTCCCCCGACACCTACGGGACCGCTGATTAAGAGAAAAAAAAACATTCTTATAAATCGACAAGAGCAAGAGACACTAAGGTAATACGTTTGACATTCCATTTTTTGGGAAATGACAGGAACTCCGCTGGAATGATATCGACAGTTTTCACTCGAACAAACTGACTCATCCACCCTCCGTTTCGGTCCTCATCATCGCTGGCAATGAAAGGCCCGTTTAACCGTCGTAATGAAATCAGGCCTCAACAATGTTGAGGCCGATATAATCTAATAAGGTGGATGAGGGTAAACTCGAGCTCAGGTTTCCGGTGAAATAACTCATCATCAGCACTATCCGCCAAAAGGCCGGATGAATCTGACCCAGGGTGACTCAGTACCTTTTGCACAATTAGAGCACAAGTCGGTCGAGGGGGCCTAATGTAAATGGGTAGTATACACGATCAGGAATCCCTCTACGTAAGTCATGACATTCTCCTCTCGAGAATGAATCTGCAGCATCACATTTTTCCCCCAGCCGCAGTCTCTCCTCACGACCTCGAGGTGGTTTTCTTCTATCGATCGGACGAACCTCGAAGCATTCTCTCGATGGCCTGGGGAATCAGAGGGTTTCTCTAATGAAAAGTCTTTCTTTGGAGCAAAGCAGTACAAGGTCAACTCACCATACGCCTGCGGTGTACAACCGGCCAGGCTTGGAGCAGAGGAAGAATTTCCTTCTTCTTGGTGAACCTATTTGGGCACAACAGCCATAACTACTCAAACAAAGGTAAAAAGGAAGAGATGAAAAGAGGTTCGCAAGATGAGAAAAGGAAGAGAGTGTTGAGAGGAAAGTTAGTTTTGACAAGTCGCAAGACTTAGAATGAAGAGGAAGCAAGAATATATATATGAAGAAAGCGGTGGCCATTCAACTACTTTGAAAGCCATTTAATTTTGGCAAAGTTGTCATAACATTTGGGGAAGTGTACCAGTGGGGCCACCTCGGTCACTTCGCGGTCATGTAACATAAACGACACTGTCATACGGCGCTCGAGTGATCGAACTCCCATGCCGGTCTAACCTCGAGAAGGTATCCGATCTCGAGGGGGTTTGTTATTGAAAATACGAGTTCCGAAGGGCTAGAAGTCGAAGCTTGGAAGTCAAATTTTGCACAAGCATTGCAGAAACAAGCTTGTAGATATGTAGCAATGAGGTATTTTATCTCAAAAAATGCATTTACAAAGATTCTTCTATGAAATTTCCCCCGAAGGGTCCCATATACAGAAAGAGAAAAAAGCAAAATGGCAGGAAAATCGACTCTTCACCTTCGCTGCCATCCGAGCCGCTTTCAGAGCCCTCGTCAGTCGTAGTCGGCATTTTCGATTCTTCCTCCAGGTACTTGGCTTCTTCGATCTCGGCAGAGAGTCAACGCTCTTAGCGCTCACTTCCTCGAGGGCTTGCCTCCTGGCTTGAACGCGGGCATAGGCAACTGCCCGGGACAGCTTTAGCTCGGCCTTCTCGGATATCTCCCTGGACTGATCATTCGCAGCAGCAACATCCCTCTTGTATGAGGAGACATATTCATTGGCCTCAGACTTGGCCGCAGATAGTGCAGCTGCCTCTTCCTGAGCACCTCGAAGAAGGTCTTGAACCGAGGATAGCTTCCCCCTAAGCGCTTCCCTCTCCAAAGCCACAAAATCATTCAGCCGAGCCAGCTCTAGGATTTCGGCATCCTTGGCTGCAACCTCCTCTCGAAGCCGCTCCACAAGGGCGTCCTTCTGCCTAATCTAAAAAGCTAAAAATAAGTCAATCAGCACCAAGCATTGCAACTAAAAATAAAGTGTGCGTAGCGGCATACCTGCACGGTGAAGTCGGCCCTCTCCCGAAGTGCCTTGTCCGAGCTTGCCCGAAGGTTGGTCAATTCCTCCTCCTTTCGAGGGCATAAAGCCTCCAGCTCGACAGACTTCGACATGAGCTTCTCAAGATCCTCTCCACGATGAGTCAACTCATCTTGCATCTTGAAGTAGGCTTGGTCATACAGCTTCTTGACCTGCAGCGTAGAGAAGGAAAATCAGAAAACAAGAATAGAAAATCAAATAACAACATATTACTTCTCGAATGTCACATGCTTTTGGAGACTCTCGGCTTCCTCGAGGGAAACGGGGGCATCAACATCGGTCTCCTCATCTACCCCCTCGAAATAGTCTCTAAATGTGTCATCCTCTCCACGAGAGGTGTCCAAAGCGGGAACACCCCTAACTTGGGCATCTCGTATCTCCCCTAGAGAAAATGACGGGCCCGAGTGGAATCTATCAGAGGCATCAGCCTCTATCGAGTTTCTTGCGATCCTGGAAAGCTCCAGTAGCAAGCCCCCCGAGCACTTCAACACGGACTGTGCCATGTCCGATGAGCGTCTCAAGGACTGCGCCCAAACCCTTCTCAAGGGTATCCTCTACGAACGGTGGGTCCGCATCGGCCACCTCTAACTCAGCAGACGACCGCCCAATAACTTTCAAAGCATCAGCGCTTTGTTTTGCCCTTTGCAAGGGCAAGCATCATCACTTTCTTACTCATCCCGCAGGCTCTCAGCATTCGTCAAGGACAAGACCGTGGCATCGGTTTTGGGCTTCTGAGCCTTTGTCCTTTTTGGTTTTGGAGACTTCGCTGAGGCCTCTTTCTTCCTTTTCTTGTCCTTGCAAGCCTTCGGAGCCTCTTCCTCACCAGGTGGGGGCAGTCTCATCAATACGCCTTCACTGAGGCCTGCACAAACGTGTTATATTAAAAACATCATCATCAAAAGTTCTTACAAAGAATGAGAAAACAGTAGCAACAAGAGCATACCGTGGTTCTTTGCCTGCCACCTTGTCTTATCCAGCTCACCCCACGCGTTTGTTATATGGGAAGGCAGATTACAAAAGCCCGATCCACCCCAGAAGGTCCTGGACCGCTCTGGGGAACCAGATAGTGGCTACACAGTCGAAAGAAAGAGTATTCAGAACCGGTAGAAAGAACAAAGACATGGTAAATCATAATTAACATGGGGATACTTACACTTCATATTCCATTCCTCTGGGAACGACATTCTATCGACGGCGATGACGTCCGGAGTTCTGATTCTGACAAATAGGCTCATCCATTCCCGATCTTTATCCTCGTCAATGCAGGCGAGGAACGACTTGGCGGATCGGTGATGTAGTTTAATTAGGCCCCCGCAGAAGAAGCGAGGGCTGTATAATTTGATTAGATGGTCGAGGGTAAAAGTCATTCTCTAGACCATGTTGGCAATATGTCAAAACATGTATACGATCCTCCAAAAAGAAGGATAGATCTGACCGAGTATCACTCGGAATTGATGGCAAAAATCAAGAATCACCGGGTCAATCGGTGGGGAAGAAGAATCTACGGGGCCTAAGGTGAAGGGGTATGCTTATACACTAAGAAATCCAGCCTTGTGTGTGACTATGCTTTTGTCAGCTATAGGGATCTCTACTAGGGCCGCTTCCCCCAGCAGCAGTCAAGTTTTACCCTCTCTATATCCGATACTACACTTATGTATCAGGACATGGGCTCGCATCAGCCCGGTGTAGAAGGGAGATTTTCTATTGTGAAGTCAGAAATGGTGTCGAAAGGGCCAGGGATGCATTGCCCGATGGTAGGAAGATTTTTTGACTTGCCCTTGGACGGGCGTGATGAATAAGTGGCTCCCTCTTTTTGTGGAACTGTTTTGGAAGTTTTTGCCATGATAACAATCGAGTTTTGAAAAAAGAAGACGAAAAAACGTACACAGGCAGAAGATAAAAATGGAAAGCAGTTACATAAAATATGAAGGTTTGGAGAAGATAAAGAAGATGCAAAACTATGAAAAGGCCAGAGATTGTAGTATTTATAGAGGCCCTTTGGGCATGCTTGAAGCGGAAGCTTCGAGCCTATGACGGTTCATGGGCTTCTCGAGAATTGTGTTGACAGCGACCTCTGTGCAGCTTTTTATGTCACGTCATTTAATGCTCTGAAGGGACTGAAGTCATAATAGGAATGTCGAAAAGGCAAAAGTCAAGACCGTTTCTTATCTCTTCATTCTAAGAAATGCGGGGACTATCTATATACGGCTAAAATCAGAGAGCCCGATTCTACGGTCATTACGACACTCAGAAGGCTCGAAGGTTCGAGTTTTGTCATCGAGGGGGCATATCAAAGGCCCTCGACCTCGAGGCAGTGCAAGTCAAAGATCGACGTGGAAAGGCGGGAAATTCCCAAAGGGCACGTGGTTAAAGCTGACAAAATACACAAAATAGTACAAGACCGTACCGTGGCATTAAATGGATGTACCGGCCATCTTTCTTTGCATTAATTACACATGTACTATGTTGGGATTCGCTCTCATATATAAAGGGGACCCTTGTCACTTTTTAACACACATGATACTCAATACACAAGACTAATAACATTCTCTGCCTTCTAACTCAAACATTCTTTACAATTGTCTCATTAATTTATTGCCTTTCATTTTATTGTTCATTATTTGTTCTACGTTCATTGCTCATTATTGATCATAAACCTATAACGGTCTACATTAAATGACTAAGTGTATAAAAGAAAGAGGGGGTCCTATGTTTTTTAGCCTAAAGGATCACCCCGTGCAACATAAATAATACTTCGCAACTCCTTTTACATAGAAGTTTCTCATATTATTCAGTGGGCACAGACTTACATTTCCAGCCACCCGATTACTATGTTGAAGTTGTTCACCTAAGGCGTTCTAATTCAAATCTAAGTTGCGTCCTATGCGTGCACTACCCATCCCATGCCTATGGTCCAGGAGGCTTTGGACCTACTATTTGGGCGGTTCTAGACTTTACTTAGGTTGCTAAAAATTAATAAAACTAACCGACATTCAAAATAGATAAGACTTCATGTAAAGACAATTAAAGGCTCAAGCTAGCCTCCACGCATAAGCAACAAATGCACGCGGGTAGTTTAGGAAACATAGACTTTTAAAATCAGGATTTTGAAGTCCTATAGGCATGGTTTCTAGGTGATTCTGGATTTCAAGCACTGTACATGCAACAAATTTTGCAGGTTGAGGCGTTACAAATCCTATAAGCATGATTTTTAAATTATTGGTGCAAGGAGGCAGTAAAAAATGTTCAAATTACCAGTGCTGGTGTTATAGGCATGTTTCTTAGGCATGTGACAGTGTCCTATAGGCAAGATTTTTAGTAGTTAACAACTGAAGTTGATTTTATGTACTTTATCCCTGTAGGCATGACATCTAAGTGGTAATGCGACAAAGTGACAAAGTAATTGATTGGTTGATTAAGATCCTATAGTCATGATGTCTAAAAGAGAAACGTACTGAGAAAAACAGAAGCAATTGATTGATTGATTAATTGAAACCTTATAGACATGGTATCCAGGTGGACATTGGTGAAACCTGGTTATTATATCCTATCGGCATGCTTTCTAGAAGCGTTTAGTAGTGCACATGGAAACAAGTAGCAAATACTTGAGCCAGCATGTTTTGTCGAGTTGAATGAGGTGTGTGCGTGATCCTTATAGGCATGATTTCTATAAGCATATAGCACACTAAACTAAACAACATATAAGGCATGCTGAATGAAATAGAAAATATAACACATAGACCCTATAGAATGTTTTCTATCCTTTAAGTAAGCATTAGAATATACCCATTGCTCCCCCAATTTCATTAACACCCCAATTGCTTGTTTACAAATTATTACATGCCGATAATATAAATATTACACGTGAATAAAATTGCAGGCCTAAGATCAAGCCCAAAAATGAAAATAACCCAGTGCTGCCTAGGTCTTCAACAAGCACATTTTCACACAAATAGCACGCCCAGATTCAAGCGCCTCCCAAACATGAGAATATGCCCATTTGCACAGCCTAAGGCCACACATGAACTCATACCAGGCCAAACAATTACAGATTGACCACACGACCCAAATAAACTATTGAACCACACATGAAATCAATTAAACAACCTCTAAGTAACACCTCATAGATACAGGGTTGAATAGCATTTAGCAATATTCACATGAAACATATCTGTATTTCAGAAGCAAGAGTGATATGATTGATTAAACAAGGAACATGAGAAGTAGGAGAATCAATAGGGCTTAACTTCAACATGGTAAATTTGACATGAAAAAGTAATAGCATACATAATCATTCAACAGGTGATAGAATATGGAGGATAGACATAACATTAAGAGAATTGAGGAGACATGCCACTTAGAGTAACAGGGTAAGCATGCTAAGCACATACAAGATGAACATGCTAAGCTTTCTAGAATGAATTAAGAGTCAAACACTAAGATCTAAGTCATTGAGGTCAAATAGAGTTATAGTCAGAGGATAGAGATCAGACATAACCAATAAGAATCCTAATCATGATAAGTATAATACAAAGGTTCCCAAGTTCAAACATATCGTGGTGGGAAGGCATGTCAACTTAAGGTCAAGTAAAGCAGATATATTTCAAAACTTAAGCCAGTCAATATACATGATCATGGAAACCAAATGTAGTAGGACTCAACTAGGAGCACAAACAATACCAAAGAGTACATGATTAACAAAATACAGCAATAGGTTTGATTAGAGCATCATGGCAACAATTTTGGTTCATGTAAGCAGGTAACAACAGAGTTCACTAAAAGAACTTAAAGAAAATTCTGAGAAGAAGTTGATTCCCTTGGAATTTCAGTGTAAGAATTCAGAATGAAGTTTTAGAATAACTCATAATAAACAGCAGAACACAAAGTAAACTTAAAGGTACCCAGTCATTCAAGCTGAGCATAAGACTCTAAATAGGCTATGACATTGAAAGACTCAGAGTTACAGTGTATCTAAAAAGCGTGTAAAATAAGATAATATTATTGTCACATTGGTTCAAATAACATGAGTATGCGAGGCACTGGAAACAAGAAAAAGAATATAGAATTGCAAAGTCAAGACACCCACCAGTTTGCAAATTCAACAAACAAAATAAGAGAGAAAAGCTAAGTGTCAGAAACATCTTGAATTCCACCGGCAAAGAAAATAAACAAAAGACCCAAATCCTAGTGCGTCAGAGTTCATAGGAGTCGCAAATGGACCCCGAGCAGTGCTCACTAGGGAGGTCATTAGAGAGGATACCAATGGCCTTGGATTTCAGCCGGCCAAGAGAAATAGATTCAGAATAATATAGAGTAAGTATGGGTGAGAGAATCACAGTGATTAAGGTCTGTTTTAGGGGAGTTAGGTGAGGGGATTTTATAGTGTTCAAATTGAGCGGACGAACATGGAAAATATCAGTCAAACACAAGAAAGAAAATAACATATCACATGAAATCAAAATCAATAAGGTAAAAGTAAAAATCTCAAACCCTAGTTGGGTCCAACGGTCTTGAATCGAACTAATAATGCCAGAATCGTCCATTATAGAGTGTATATAGACGAAAGATCGTCCAGATCTTCAAAAAATCGGAGTCAATCAGGCATGCTCTTGAAAGGTAGTTTTTTCCCAAAATAGGGCAAGAATTAAGTAACACCATAGACAAGCATATAATAGTAAAGTATCACAAAATAGGTAAGTGAATCTCGGAATGATTCCATTTTTGGTTTGGAATCGAAGAGAAACCAAAAGGCGGCTACTAGGTTTTCTCAGAGACAGACGGAATAGAGAGGGTTTAGAGGCGGCGGGAGTGTGGAAATTGGGGTGCGGGTTTGGGTAAGGGGATATATGATCAACGACCAGGATCGAAATAGGAGTGGGGCGGGTTATTTTAACGGGTCGCGATCCGGTTAGGTTAAACTGGTCATTTGGTTTGGGCTAAAGGGATTGGGCCGTGGATTTGGGATCTCTGGACTAGTGATTTTGGTCTGTTTTTGGTCCGAAAATTAGCTCAAAATTGGGCCAGATTTTAAAATAAGAGATTAAAGGGAAATAAATTTAATAAAATAGTTAAACAAAATATAAAAATGCTATTTGTGCAACTTAATAATTTAAAACAATAGTAGAAAATTATAAAAATGTAAAAAATTATTTTGACCTTGGATAAAATGACAAATGCAATATATTATAAAATATAGGCCATTATTGCAAGATTGTGTATATAGCCTAAAAATACTGATGTAATTATAAGAAATGAAATGAAAAATATTTGAAGCATATATATGGATGAAAATAATAAATTTGGAAATTAATTTTAAAGCTCTGAAAATTATGGAAAATTATGGAAAATGCTTGTATAAATCTTGTAAATTAAATAATGATGCAAAACAACATTTTGAAAGTATATATACTATTTGAAAAACTGTGAGGGAAAAATTGGGTATCAACATTGGTCAACAGATATTATGTCATTCATAGGAAGGTGGATCATTTGGCATCCTAAAAGTCATTTAAGTGGACTAAATTTGGCCAGCCCGGAGTGATGTAAAAGCATGACGCAAAAAACAGAACACAAAAAAAGACATACACCAAGCAGTCATTATCATCAACTAAACAATCTACATTCAGAACTATATTAAATTTCTCAATCAAAAACAACACTTACTTGTTTCAACTTTTTGGGTGGATTGCGTAACTTGATCGTCTGAAGGAGAAAACAAAATATTATTTTTCATATTCCCTTTGTCATGAACCAAAGGATTTTTATTCATTGTTTGCAATCCTTGAGAAGCAAACATGGTACTCTTAGAAGGTCTTGACATACTTTGGCTAGCATAATGAGCATTTTGACGGAAGAATCGTTCCTCATTTTCAGACTCATCAAGGGAGCACATACATCTAAGCTCTCACCCTCGTCCTTTCTCTAGAGTACCTGGTGTAAGAAATAACACTACTAAAAGTTTCACATTAAATTAAATTTACTTCTAAAAAAGAATAGAATTGAGAAACTAAACTTGTTTCAACTTTTTGGGTGGACTGCATAACTTGCTCATCGGAAGGAGAAATTGGAATATCACTTTCCATATGCTCTTTCTCATGACCAAAATGTTTGTGTTCGTTGTTTGCAATCTTTGTGCAAAAGGCATATTAGAGGGTCTTGAAATACATTGACTAGTATAAAGAGTATTCTGATGGAAGGATCGCTCCTCATTTTCATACTCTTCAAGGGAGAACATAGATCTAAGCTCTTGCCCTCATTCCTTCTCTAGAGCACATGGTGCAGGAAATCATATTAGTACAGAAAATCAAATCCAAATAATTACAAATTTGATTCTAAAAGATAGGCTCTTAGAAACCCTACTCATTGAATTTTTTTGGATGTATTGCATATCATCATCAGTAGATGAAAATGATGGAATATGAGTTTGCATATTCCTTTTCTCAAGAACCAATGAATTTTTAATCGTTGGTCCAATTACAGATACCCCCAAAAAACACAGATCTAAGCACTCGTACTCGTCCCTTCGCTACTGCACCTGGTATAAGGAAATCATATTAGTAAAAGGTTTAGCATTAAAATTTAAGTGTATAAATTGATAACACAATAAATTTGAGAAACCATACTCATTTCAACAATTTGGTTGTATTGAATAAGGTGATCAGTAGATGGAGAAATGGAATATCTGGTCCAGATATCCCTAAAGATCATATTGATTTAAGCCCTCTCCCTCGTCCCTTCCCTATAGCACCAAGTGCAACAAATGCATATTTGGTAGTAATTTTCACAGTGGATGCCACCTCATTTTCATTGTTTGAGGGTGTCATATCAAACCTACAAAAAAATTAAGACATTATAACAATAATGTACTAACAAAAAGATCATGTAACAAGAATGCATAACAATATGAATAAGGTAATGGCATAAAGAGATATTTCACCTCAGTTGTTCTTTTTCATTTATTTTGTGTAGGATTTTCTAAATCAACAACACCACCATCTATTTGTTGCAAAATCTCATAGGAATCACGAGGTTGCGTCTTTCTTGCTACACGCCAACCCTTATTAGAGTTATCATTAGTATAAAATACTTGATATGCATGGTCCGCTAATACAAAAGACTCATTTGTTTTCAAAAATCGTCCCCAATTAACACTTATAATGCCATATTCATCTATTTAATTCTTTTATTTTTATTATACACATCAAACCAATTACATTGAAACAAAAGCACTCTTCTTCTGGTGAGATACAATTCAAGAACATCAGTTAAAACTCCATAGTAATCAATATTCTCACTATGTTCGCCAGTCTCACCTACAACAACCACACCACAATTTTGAGTCCTTAAATGTTTATCATAATACTCTACATGAAATATATATCCATTAACAATGTCATGCCCCAAAACAGAGGGACGCGACCGGCGCTCCACCGGGTGAACCCGGCCGAGAAAGCGTGATAGATACATACTACCCTACTCCCTTACGATCAAGAGAGAACATGATACTGTCAGTTAAACAATAGGATAATCTACAAGAGCGTTACTAAGCCAATTAATTAAGTACATCATTGATAAGTTCTACGGTGCATATGCATTACAATTTTGATGAAACAAACATCCAAAACATAAACACATTTCATAGACTTTCCCCAAAACCCATTTACGACCCAAAACAATGCCTACGGAGCCTTATATAGATACAAAAGACTACTGTGACAAATGCTGGCGACAAGGCCTCGACTATACCTTAACGTGTAACAAAAACAAAGGGAGTACATCATCATCCCCTAAAAGAGTAGGGGCTCACAAAAATTACTGAGGAAGGGAAATGCTGCTAGAGGCGACCGGTATTATCTGTTGTGGGATTAACTACATCCATTTAAAGATGTAGCGCCTCCGGCAAAAGGGGAATTAATACCATTGAATAGTACGAGTATGTATAGCTAAACACCATATTCTTAGAACAGAAAATGCATCAGTTTAATACAAGGAAAGTAAATCAGTAAATCAAAGAGAACATGGCAACACATCAATCACCAAATAAGAATTCACTTAAACCATCAAGAGAAATCAATATAACTTAGCTTGGCCATCACTAGCATTAACATCTCGTCATTTACACTACCACTGTACTTTTATACAGAGTCTGATCATGACCCGATCGGCTACGTGGTCTCTGTTAGAGACATGTATCCATAATAGAATTTCCTGTTTCGATTCCAATTCAGTTCATAGCACCATACCACCATGTGTGCGACATTGTGTCTGATCACGGCCTGATCGGCTAGGCCGTCTTATTCAAGACATGTCTACTCCCATCAATCATCTCATGCACATATTTCAATTTGGTAAATACTAGTGGTCACAGTTATTAATTCATAATTGGCACTTGGCCGCATCTCTCAATTCAAGTCCCTTCCCACCCATTTCACATTCTTACCAATTCCATCAGCAAATCGTGTAGTGCAAACATCAAGTATGGATAAGAACAACATGAATCATGGGCATGTAGGGACTGCCACTTTCTATGGCAATTTAACACATTTTCCACGAATCAAAGACATTATTAAGTAACTATCATAGCATGAGGGGGAGCCTTTGAATGCAAGTTACACATAGACTTTACTACAGAAGAATGTTACGATAACATCTACTACATCAGTCAAGATTCACAACTTACGCCAAAGCGTAGGGGCACCATGAGGGTCCGATATCTAGGAAAAAAGGGGGTTTTAGTCTACATACCTCAATTGCGCTTCTTTAGGCTCTACAATTATCCAGAACTCGTGGGAATCTTAATCTATTTGGTAAGGTGACAAATGGAACCAATATTAGGAAATCAATCATAATTTCTAGGTCACTTGAGCATTTTATCATACAACATGTGTTCATTAAGGTCTGGTGGCTCTCTTATGGTAGATTATACCAGCCTATCCCCCGTCCTTAGCCATTATTAGCCTACATTGATTTTAAGCCATCTCATCGCCCATGCATGCAAGAAAATTTACCCCAAGCCCATGAATTATCTAAGTACTTACTCATCTTTAGAAGATATTCAAAAATTGTTGGGTTAAGCTTAGACTCTTACATGCCATGTGAAAGCTTTCTTTATACTCTTCGATGACTTAGCCCAAATTGATGGATTTTGGGTGTTAGTTAGCTTCCTGCCCTTAGAACTCTCTCTCTCTCTCTCACTCTAAAATGTAGTGGAAAATGATTCTAACTGATCAGGAAGGGATATTTTAATGATATAGGGTCGGGTTTTAAAATGACAAAAATGGTGCCCTGACACAGGTATGTGATCGCATATCGGGTATGCGGTCCGCAAACCTGCAGCAAAAATAGCCTCAGCCGGGTGGAACAACTGATCGAGTAGGCAGCCATTATGCGGCCTACATACCTGTTATGCGGTCGTATAATTCGTCGCAAAACTCGAAGGTCGATATGTGACGGATTATGCGGCCCGCATATCAATTATGTGATCGCATTTTGGGCCGCATAATTGGCCTCAAGTTTGGCCAGCTTTTCTGATCCACTATGCGACCATTATGCGGTGCATAGAGTAATTATGCGACCGCATAATGGGCCGCAGAAATGCACTCAGTTGAAAATATTTTCCTTGAGTCCAAAAACGTATTGTTCAATCCAAAAAGTCCGAATATTTCTAATATTATAACATATAAATCTAACCACGACACCACAAGGTTCCAGGTTTTTAGTTAAAATTTTACGGGGCCTTACATCCTCCCCCACTTAAGATCATTCGTCCTTGAATAAGGATCAAGTTTCACTTAACAGTTCTTTCGGTAGCTTCAGTTTGTACACCATATATCATTAGCCTCAAATTTGACTAACTCCTAGATTTTTCTGAAACTTTCGCTAGAGTCCTTGGTATCTAGGCCTATCTACCTGCCAGAGAGCCCCAGAAACATATCCTAACAACATATATGTATGGTCAAATAACACAACATAAGACGAAATAACATTAGCCGAGGCCTCATAAGGGATATATAATCACGAGGGAATATATTTACATTAACTAAACAAGTGAAACAGAGTTATGGGAAAAAACTTCATAGGACTATTACATGATTATTCAAGCAAATGCCGGTACGTCTTTTTCATTTCATCTTCAGCTTCCCATGTAGCCTCCTCAACTTGCTGGTTTTTCCACAATACCTTCACGGAGGCGATCTCTTTGTTTCTCAATTTCCGGACTTGTATATCAAGAATGGCAACGGGGAGCTCGTCATACGTCAATCCCTCATTAACCTCAATGGTCTCAACCGGCACAATAGCGGACGGATCCCCTACTACCTTCTTCAACATAGACTAATGGAATACTGGGTGCACCAACGAAATTTCGGGTGGTAGCTCAAGCTTGTACGCTACCTGACCGATCCTTTGAATGATCCTATATGGCCTGGCATACCTCGGACACAATTTCCCTTTCTTTCCAAACCGCATAATAACTTTCATGGGGGACACCTTCAAGAATACCCAATCATCTTCTTCGAACTCCAAATCCCTACAACGAACATCTGCATAAGATTTTTGGAAACTCTGGGTAGTTTTCAGCCGTTCCTTAATGGTCTTAACCTTTTCCATAGCCTGATGCATAAGGTCTAGCCCTATCAGTTCAGCTTTCCCGACTTCGAACCACCCGATGGGGGATCTATATCTCCTACCATACAATGCCTCAAATGGCGTCGTCTGAATACTAGTATGGAAGCTGTATTATAAGCAAACTCGATGAGTGGTAAATGATCGTCCCATTTACCCTTAAAATCAAGAACACAAGCACGCACCATGTCCTCAAGCGCCTAAATAGTCTACTTTGCCTGCCCGTCAGTCTGTGGATGGAAATTCGTGCTAAGATTCACCTGCATACCCAAACCTTGCTGAAATTTCCTCCAGAAATTAGCTGTGAATTGGGCCCCTCGATCGGAAATGATGGAGACTGGAGTTCCATGGAGCCTGACTTTTTACTTGAATAAAGTTGGGCATAATGCTCTTCGGTGTTGATGGACCTAACCGGTAAGAAGTGTGTTGATTTCGTTAGTTGATCCACGATCACCCAAATTGAATCAAACTTGCGCGATGTGTGTGGTAAGCAAACCGCAAAATCTATATTGATCATTTCCCATTTCCACATCGGAATTTCTATGATTTGCGCCAATCCACCAAGACGTTGATGCTCGGCCTTCACCTGTTGACAACTCGGACACCTTTCCACAAAGTCCGCCACGCTCCTCTTCATGTCATTCCACCAGTAGACCTCTTTGAGATCATGATACATCTTTGTAGACCTTGGATGCACGGAATACCTAGAAGTATGAGCTTCCGCCATGATTCTTTTCCGGAAACTATCCACGTTTGGGACACATAGCCGCCCTTCGTATCGCAATGTACCATCATCCATATTAAGAGAAAAAGCTGAGGTCTTGTGTCTTTGGACCCCTTCCTTCAGTTGTACTAACAATAGGTCATCATATTGATTTTCTTTGACTTCTGCCACAAGTGACGATTCTGCCCTATTCTGCACAATTACTCCCCCCTCATTAGAGTCCGCAAGATGAACCCCCAAAATAGCTAGCTGGTGAACCTCCCGAGCCAACAACCTTTGACAAGCCTCCAAGTGAACCAAGCTACCCATGGATTTCCGACTGAGAGCATCCGCCACTACATTAGCCTTCCCCGAATGATATAAAATATCGATGTCGTAGTCCTTCAGCAACTCGAGCATCTTCTCTGCCTCAGATTCAACTCCTTATGTTTGAAAACATACTGAAGGCTCTTGTGGTCCATGAATACATCCACGTGGACCCCATACAAATAATGCCGCCAAATATTTAGTGCAAAAACCACCATGCAAGATCTAAGTCATGAGTTGGATAGTTCCTTTCATGATTCTTAAGTTACCTTGAAGCATAGGCTATAACCTTAACATGTTGCATCAATACACACCCAAGACCGATCCTTGAAGCAACACAATATACCACAAGACCTTCTGTACCCTCCTGCAGGGTCAACACTGCCGCCGTTGTTAATCTTGACTTCAACTCCTGGAAGCTCTTCTCACAAGCATCAGACCATTGGAACTTGACCGCCCTCTGCGTCAATTTAGTCAATGGGGCAGCAAGAGTAGAAAACCCCTCCATAAATCTCCTATAATACTCGGCCAAACCCAAGAAAATGCGAATCTCTGTCGGAGTGGTAGGCCTAGGCCAATCCTTTACCGCTGTAATATTTTGAGGATCAACCTTAATTCCTTCTCCGGAGATGACATGTCCAAGAAATGTAACAGATTCAAGCCAAAATTCGCATTTTGAGAACTTCACATACAACTGGTGCTAATGAAGAGTCTGCAGAACAGCCCTGAGGTGGCCAGCGTGATCCTCTCAGCTCCGGGAATACACAAGAATGTCATCAATGAATACTATCATAAAGGAGTCGAGGAAAGGCTTGAAGACTCGATTAATAAGATCCATGAAAGCTGCTGGGGCATTTGTCAGCCCGGAAGACATTACCAGAAACTCAAAGTGCCCATACCGGGTTCTAAAAGTTGTTTTCGAAATATCCTACTTCCTTACCTTCAATTGATGGTACCCGAACCGCAATTCAATTTTGGAGAAGAACTTAGCACCATGCAATTGATCAAAAAAATTGTCTATCCTTGGCAATGGGTATTTATTCTTGATTGTGACTTTTTTGAGTTGACGATAGTCAATACACATTTGTAGCGATCCATCTTTCTTTCTAACAAAGAGTACCGGTGTGCCCCAAGGCGACACATCAGTCGGATAAAACCCTTCTCTAACAAATCCTTCAGCTGTTCCTTTATCTCTCTTAATTCCGCCAGTACCATTCTGTAAGGTGGAATGGATATAAGTCGTGTGTCTGGCATTACGCCAATCCCAAAATCAATCTCCCTGTCTGTAGGAATCCCAGGGAGCTCATCCGAAAAGACATCAGGGAATTCATTTACAATTGGCACGGATTCAATAGTAGGCACTTCGGCATTGGTGTCCATAACTCGGACCAGATGATAAATACACCCCTTCTTGATCAAATTTGCCTTAAGGTAGGAAATAAACCTGCCCTTTAGCACAACATCATTCCCCTTCCACTCCACAACTAGATTCTCGGGAAACTCAAGCCTTATAGTTCTTGTTCGGCAGTCGAGCTTGGCAAAACATGAATAGAGCCAATCCATTCCCATTATTACATCAAAATCAACCATCCCCAATTCAATGAGATCGGCCATGGTATCCCGACCATGCACTGTGACAACACAATCTCTATAAACCTGTGCGATCGTAATAGACTCACCAACCGGAGTAGATACAGAGAACGGCTCATGAAGTTGTTCCGGCTCTATCCCAAAACTAATAGAAACATAAGGAGTAACATAGGAAAAGGAACATCCAGGATCAATGAGAGCATACGCATCATGAGATTGGACAGTAGAAATACTTGTGACGACATCTGGAGAAGCCTCTGCACTCTGTCGACCACTCATAGCATAGAATCGGCTAGGTCCTCCTGAACCCTGTGCAACGCCCCTAACCGCACCACCCTACGGGTACTGGAGTACCTAAAGCCGGTGATGGTGCTGAGGATGTAGTAGTTGCTGGAATGGATGGCTGAGACGTGCTACTACCTGCACCCTGGCGGGATACTCGACAATGCCTAGAAATGTGGCCCCTCATCCCACACCCATAACATACGGGCAAATCCATGTAGAAAATCCCTGAGTGCATCTTCCTGCATCTGGGGCATGGGGGCCTCTGCTGCTGATGGGGTCTTCCTACCGACCAACCTTGTTGGTGAAGTCCCCTGCTGCCCTGACCGGGCCTGAAACGACTCCACTGCTTCTGTTGTCTAGGCCCTGATGGCGGTGCACTAGCTGAGGACTGCGCAACAGACCGGGACGGCCCTGGTGACCCTCCCCTGAAAGATGTTCTCCTATTACTAGACGACCCCCCGAAGATGCCCGCTGATCGGGCCTTACTGCTACCCTCTCGCTCCATCATGTTCTTCAATTTATGGTTCTTCGTGGCTGAGAAAATGCCACCATCTTCCCATAATTCATATCCGAATTCAAGGCAGCTGTAGAAGCCTCATTGATAGTCAAAGAACCAAGTCCCTGAACAAACTGACGAACTCTGGCCTCCATAGTAGGCAACATGTGAACGACATACTTGGACAGTCGTGAAAACTCCATGTGGTATTTGCACACACTCTTACTACCTTGCTTTAGATTCTTGAACTCTGCTGTACGGGCTTCCCTTGTCTCAGCAGGCAGGAAATGAGCCACAAAGGCATCAAACTCACTCCATGTCTCCGGAGGACTCCCCTCCTCACGGGAATCTTCCCACAACACAAACTATGAATATGCCACCCCTTCAGACGATAGGCAGCCAACTCCACTCCCTCTGTCTCAGTTGCATGCATAACTATGAGAGTCTTGTGTATCTCGTCAATAAAGTCCTAGGGATCCTCCTCAAGGTTTGCACCCGTGAACTCTAGAGGGTCTAGTTGAAGAAATATGCTCACCTTAGAACTAGTAGAATCCCCTTGCTGGCTAGAGGAGTTGGGTGCCACATTTGATCTTCGGGCTTAGGAAGCCACTATCTGAGTCAACATCTATATGGCTCCCCTGAGGTCCTCATGATTAACACTAGGTCCGTAGGATGGTACTGGAGGTGGAACCGGAATGTCGGTAGGAGGGATCGTTGCACCCTCGGTAGATGTAGGAGCAGGTGCAGTCTGTTCCGGTGCAGATGAATAAGGAAGGGAAATAATTGGGGGATTTTCCTCTCCCGCACCATCTAGTGAAGGGTCAATAGACACTCCTGGGGTATCATTGGCTTCTTGGCCAATTCATGCTTTTTTCTTAGGTGCCATTAGCTGAAAGTCAGGACAATGCACGAGTTAAAAAGGGGAAACACCTTATATCCTGCCCTATCGCACGATATAGAACAACAAAGAAGGGTATTATTCCTAAATGTCAAAGTAGCTCCCTAATTATAGATGTGGTCAACAACACAGCGATAAGAAGGGCTCTACTAGACACGGCTCCGAGACATCCTAGGACACTTTCAAACCTTAGGCTCTGATACCAAGTTTGTCACGCCCCAAAATCGAGGGACGCGACCGGCGCTCAACCGGGTAAACCCGGCCAAGCAAACCTGATAGACACATACTACCCGACTCGTTTACGATCAAGAGAGAACATAAAACTGTCAGTTAAACAATAGTATAATCTACAATAGAGTTACTAAGCCAATTAATTAAGTAAATCATTGATAAGTTCTACGGTACATATGCATTACAATTTTGGTGAAACAAACATCAAAAACATAAACACATTTCATAGACTTTCCCCAAATCCCGTTTACGACCCACAATAATACATACGGAGCCTTATATAGATAAAAAATACTACTGTGACAAATGCGGGCGACAAGACCCCGACTATACCTTAACGTGTAACAAAAATAAAGGGAGTACATCACCATCCCCTGAAAGAGTAGGAGCTCACCAAAATTACCGAGGAAGGGAAATGCTGCTAGAGGTGACTGGTACTATCTGCTGTGGGATCACCTACATCCATTTAATGATGTAGCGCCCCAGGCAAAAGGGGCGTTAGTACCATTGAATAGTATGAGTATGTATAACTAAACACCATATTCTTAGAACAGGAAATACATCAGTTTAATACAAGGAAAGTAAATCAGTAAATCGAAGAGAACATGGAAACACATCAATCACCAAATAAGAATTCACTTAAACCATCAAGACAAATCAATATAACTTAGCTTGGCCATCACTAGCATTAACATCTTGTCATTTACACTACCACCGTACTTTTATACGGAGTCCGATCACGACCCGATCGGCTATGTCGCCTCTGTTGGAGACATGTATCCATAATACAATTTCATGTTTCGATTCCAATTCAGTTCATACCACCGTACCATCATGTGTGCAACATTGTATCGTCACGGCCCGATCGGCTAGGCCGTCTTATTCAAGACATGTCTACTCCCATCAATCATCTCATGCACATATTTCAATTTGGTAAATACTAGTGGTCACAATTATTAATTCATAATTGTCACTTGGTCGCATCTCTCAATTCAAGCTCCTTCCCACCCATTTCACATTCTTACCAATTCCATCAGCAAATCGTGTAGTGCAAACATCAAGTACGGATTAGAACAACATGAATCATGGGCATGTAGGGACTGTCACTTTCTATGGGAATTTAACACATTTTCCAGGAATCAAAGACATTATTAAGTAACAATCATAGCCTGAGGGGGAGCCTTTGAATGCAAGTTACACATAGACTTCACTACACAAGAACTTTACGATAACATCTACTACATCAGTCAAGATTCACAACTTACGCCAAATCGTAGGGCACCATGGGGGTCTGATATCTAGGAAAAAAGGGGGTTTTAGCAATACATACCTCAATTGTGCTTCTTTATGCTCTACAATTATCCGGAACTCATAACAATCCCATTCTATTTGGTAAGATGACAAATGAACCACGATTAGAAAATTGATCATAATTTCTAGCTCACTTGAGCATTTTATCATACAACATGTGTTCATTAAGGTCTGGTAGCTCTTTTATGGTAGATTATACCAGCCTATCCCCCATCCTTAGCCTACGTTGATCCTAAGCCCCCTCACCACCCATGCATGCAAGACAATTTACCCAAGCCCATGAATTATCTAAGTAGTTACTCATCTTTGGAAGATATTCAAAAATTATTTGGTTAAGCTTAGACTCTTACCTGCCATGTGAAAGCTTTCTTGATACTCTTCAAAGACTTAGCACAAATTGATGGATTTTGGATGTTAGTTAGCTTCCTCTCCTTAGAACTCTCTCTCTCTCTCACTCTAAAATGTAGTAGAAAATGATTCTAACTGATCAGTAAGGGGTATTTTAATGATCTAGGGTCGGGGTTTAAAATGACAAAAAAATGTGCCCTGACATAGGTATGCGATCGCATATTAGATATGAGGTCCGCAAACCTACCGCAAAAATGGCCTCAGCCTGGTGGAATAACTAATTGAGTATGCGTCCATTATGCAGCCCGCATAACTGTTATGCGATCGCATAATGCACCAAAAAACTCCCCTCGCAGAACTCTAAGTACGATATGTTATGGATTATGCGGCCCGCGTATCAATTATGCGATCGTATTTTGGGCCGCATAATTGGCTTCAAATTTGGCCAGCTTTTCTGATCCACTCCGCGACCATTATGCGGTCCGCAGAGTGATTATGCGACCGCATAATGGGCCGCATAAACGCACTCAGTTGAAAATATTTTCCTTGAGTCCAAAAACTTATTGTTCAATCCAAAAAGTCAGAATATTTCTAATATTATAACATATAAATCTAACCACGACACCACAAGGTTCCGGGTTTTTAGTTAAAATTTTACGGGGCCTTACAAACAATGTAACCATTATAATGTAATACATATTGTGTAGGACCATGTGAAAGTACAAGGAAATCTTCCATGAGCCGACTATCATCTCGTTTATACAATTGTGCAACCTATCAACAAGATAAAGTTGATTACTATAGAATGGGTAATATAATATTGCATTTTCAAATTTGATATGTATATATTACTCACACTATCTTTAAACCATTCGATAAATTATTTGTTCCAGTCTGTATCAGACAAGTGTTGAGTAGAATCTACTTGAAGTTGTGCGAACTCTCTACAACTTTTAATTGAACCACAAATGTCAAACATAAAAGGAGAAACAATCATACAGGAAACAAGGAAAACAAAAAATGAGGGAAAAATTTTGTACTCTAGAAATGGTAGAACTTCATTACAATTCTTTAGTATGTATATATGTGCTTGCTTCAATTCATCTGCTTCAAGATCATGATGTTTTGGAGATCCTAAAGTTTTTTCAGATTTACAAAATAGAGATAACCTCCATAAGAATTTTTTAAACCACCATCATAATTTCATTCTGGCCGATTAAAATTTTTGTCGATTCTATGCAGATACCTTGAACATAAAGTCATACATTCATTTGCAAGGTAACCCTATGCAATGGAACCTTCTGGACAAGCCCCATTACCAATGAGATATTTCAAAAATAACCATAGTTCTATAAGATACATCCACCGATACTGAACAGGTCCAGCAAACTTAGCTTCACTATCTAAGTGAATAGGCAAGTGCACCATGACATCAAAAAATGGAGGAAAGACCTTTTCTAACTTGCAAAGAGTTATAGAAATTTGAAATTCAATCAGATCCAAGTCATCAGCCCTTAATACCTTTGCTCCCGGCATATTAAAAAATAAAGACAACTCGATAAGGGGTTCACACATAGTTTTAGACAACATACCACGTAGTGCAAGAGGGAGTAAATGTTGTAGAAGAACATGACAATCATGACTCTTTAAGCCAGAACTCTTGTGCTCTTTCAAGTTAATGCATTCAGAAATATTAGATGAAAATCCATCTGAAACCTTTAAATTCTTTAAGAAAAGGCATATGTTGTTCTTTTCTTGGGAAGATAATGTGTAACATACAGTTGCAACTTCATATGTTTCTCCATTTTTAATAGGGTGCAATTCCGGCCTAATGTTCATTTCTTGAAAATCTAGTATAGTTTTAATGGTATCATTCGTCATTCCTTTGGCATTCATAATTATCCCTAAAATATTATCATATATTTTTTTTTGATATGCATAACATCCAAATTGTGTCGCAACAAGAGAGATTTCCAGTATGGAAGCTCAAAAAAGACACGCCTCTTATTCTAGTTATCTTTTCGAACAACATGTGATATCTTGATCCTCTTCTTTGGATACTTTGTCATTGTAACCCCTTAAGATCTTGCAATTGATTAAGTATCTCAATACCAGATCGCACTTTTGGTGGGAGCCTTTTCTCCTTTGTGCCATCAAATGACTCTTTATCATTTATCCATTTGTGATTAAAAGGAAGGTAACGTCGATGACCAATAAAATATTGTTTCTTACTATTCTTCAATCTGATTGAGGAAGTGTAAATGTTGCAACATGGACATGCCAATTTACCTTTTTTACTCCATCCAGATAAATTTTTATATGCTGGAAAGTCATTGATGGTCCACACAAAGAAGCATGTAGCTTAAAATTCTGTTTGGTTGATGCATCAAAGGTCTCAATGCCAATTTCCCATAACTCCTTTAATTCATCTATCAAGGGTTGAAGATATATGTCAATTTCATCACCTGGAGTATTGGGACTAGGAATAAGCATAGACATAATGAAATTTTCATGTATATATATATGAGTTTTTTGAATTCCTAAATGGGTGGAATCCATCACTAGCAAGTCCAAGTCGAACATTATGAGTCTTAGTCGCAAATGAGGGATGAAGTTCATCAAATGAATTCCATGCCGTTGAATCAGCTGGGTGCCTCATTATTCCATCATCAACTCTTTCATTATGATTCCATGTTATTAGAGAAGATGTCCTTGTAGACATAAACAACCTTTGAAGCCTAGGCTTCAATGGAAAATAGCGTAAAGTCTTTGATGCTATTTTTTTACCATTCTTATTCTTCGCTTCCCCGCTATGTTTGTTTGTTTTCCATCTGGATGCACCACAGACTTTAAAGGAATCAAGTAAGTTATCTTCCTTCCAATATAACATGCAGTCATTTATACGAGCATCTATTTGTGGTAGGACAACCCAAGGTCCCTAATCACCTTCTTTGCCTCGTAATATGAATTTGGCACATTCGTTCCATCAGGAAATAGCTCATCCTTCAACATTTTTAATAACATTGTAAGTGAATCATTTCTCAAACGACCCATACTTTTTATGTGAAGCAGTTTAATCAAAGTGGAAAGCTTTGAACATTTCAAATTTTGGTATAACGGTTTTTCGAAATCTTTCAATAGGCTGTAAAACTCTTTGGCTTCAACATTCGGTTCCTCTCCAAGTAAAACATTACAACGAATGTTCGCAGTGCCTCCATCATTATTAGGATAAAGTTCCCTCAGCATTTCATGTATTTCTTCCTCATCCTCATAATCTTCTACTTCATTATTATCTTCAACTTCACATTCCGACTGTGGCTCACCCAAAACTTCACCATGATGATACCAAAGGTATAATTTAGAATTATTCCATATACTTTCAAATGTATCTCGACTGTCTCACGTGTTCCTAATGTTGTGTTACAACATTTGACACACATACAACGTATTTCATACAATTCTCCTATTCTTATAAAGGCATAATCCAAAAAGTTTTGCGCCCCAATTAAAAAGGTTTCGTCAAGTCGGTTTTCAACAAGTTGAATCCATTGCTTACTTGGTGCCATAACCTTGGATAGTAAATAAAAAAAAAGATTTAAACAATTAATATAACAAAAGTATTAAGATGCACATTGCTTTAAAAAAGTACTAAGATGCACATTACTTCTTATCAAACTTGTCAAACTCCTCTTTATGACTAAATTTCCTATGATTTTACAAGAATGAGATAAACTAAAAGTTGATATGCATAACATATAACACACTATTGCTCAAGAAAATGAGAAATTAAAACAAATAAGACACTTCATAGCCAAATAACTGATTTTCATTTTAAAGGTTGGATGCATAGAAAGCATTTGGTTGAGCTCCGAAAAACTGGTGGTGACACATTAGAGTTTCACAAGGCATCTTCTTGTTAAAATTCCTAGAATAATTATGACATTGTGTATCATGAACTCTCCTGTAATTATTGGAAGACCATAGTGACTTAACGGATTCTTGGACCTTAAAAATGGCAGTTCTACAAGAACTTCTCTTCGAGATTAAAATATATCGTCTGGACATCTAAAAAAACCTCTGAAGAAAATAAGTTTTTTTACACAAGTTTGTTCTGGGCAACAGAAACTATTGACTTTTCACTCTGCTGAAGGTCAGCAAAGTGCTACCGGGATGGATACAGGGGATTTGGCTTCGACTAATGATGGACAAAAAGGAGTTGCTGATAAGGTAGCTTCAGGTGATCAAATAACTGTGCGAAAGGATGGTTTGAATCGAATAAATAATGGTAATATGCAGCAAGGAGTTACACTAGTGGCTCAAGAAGGTAACAGTGATCGAGTTGTTGTCGATCGAGTGGCACATGCTGCAATGCCTAAAGTTATTGTTTCTATCAGTGGTGACATTACTACTACTTTGGGTCAAGTTGAAGCTGGACAAAATATTAAGGGTGTAGGTGTGGAGCAGGTCAAGAAAAAGCCAAACGGAGAGGATAGGTGGTCGAAGGATATTCTTATTGCTTCAATTTTTGCGAGGATGTACACAGCTACAACTACTGCATTGAAGAGTGCTGCTGATCGAGCTAATACCTCAGACAAACCTGATATGGTTCAACAACAGGTTGGGACATCTGGTAATGTGAAGGAGTTAAAAGATAATCAGTTCGTGAAGGAATTAGCAGCGTTGGTGAAGTCTCAATATAAAAATCCTACTGCTGCGATGAAGTTTTCAAAGGATGGGAGTTGTACGGACCCATAAAATGTTTAACCAAAAACTCGGGATTTCATGGTGCCAAGTTAGATTCCTGCATTATAATAGTAGAAATTCTTCGCGGCGAGCTGGCTCGCCGCAGGTCGAACTTTTTGGTTGAACAGTACCCTACGGACTTACAGGAAAATGTTTCACAGAAGAAAGCATTTTTGCGGCCCATTATGCAGCCACAGAATCACTTTGTGGACCGATAATGGCCGTAGAGTGAAGCAGAAAATTGGCCATTTATGCGGCCCGTTTATGCGATCGTATAATCACTTTGTGGGCCGCATATTGATCACATATCCACCTTGGACTTTTGCAAAGAGAAGTTATGTGGTGCATTATGCGACCGCAGAACAGGTATGTGGATCCCATACCAGTCGCATACCCAATCAGAAAATTCAAGCACCTGAGGGCTATTTCTGCGATCACTTTAGATACTGCATAACCAATATGCGATCGCATATGCGACCGCAGACCTGTGTCGGGGTACCCATTTTCTTAATTTAAAAATCGACCCCTATTCCGTTAAAACACCCCCCCCCCCAAGGCCATTTTTGAGCATATTTTCCTGAAAGTTTAAAGTAAGGGAAAGGGATCATAGAGAGAGGAAGTGGTCTTCATCAATTGTTCTTCAATCCTTGCCAAAACACCTTGAAGATTAACAAGAAAGGCACCTAGGTCTCCTTCCCAAGAGGTAAGCTTCTATCACCCAAGCTCTTAGTTCCACAATGTAGCTATAATGGGCCATTAGTGAGGTAATTCATGGGGATAATGGTGGTTACCTTGCATGCATGTGATCCTAAGGTATGTGGGGGACTTCTAAAACAAGGATAGGAAAGAATGGGGAATGGGTTGGGGTAATCTTTCACTAGAAAGGGACCATGGAATCTTAATAAACACATCATGTTTCATATAATACTCAAATGATCTAGGACTATGATTGTTTTCCTAATGATGGGTTCAATTGTGCTACAATTTTAAATAGTTTGAAGGTGCTTAGGGTTCCGGAACTTGTCGTAGGAATTAAGGAAAATTCAATTAAGGTATGTATGGATAACTCTCTTCTTCTTAGAATCGACTCCTAGTGTCCGAATAATTGGTGTAAGTTCCGATTGTGGCTCACCCAAAACTTCACCATGATGATACCAAAAGGTATAATTTCAAATTATTCCATATACTTTCAAATGTATCTCGACTGTCTCACGTGTTCCTAATGTTGTGATAACATATGACACACGTACAATGAATTTCATACAATTCTCCTATTCTTATAAAGGCATAATCCAAAAACATTTGCGCCCCAATTAAATAGTGTTCGTCAAGTCAGTTATCAACTAGTTGAATCCATTGCTTACTTGATGCCATAACCTTGGATAGTAAATAAAAAAAAATTAAACAATTAATATAACAAAATTATTAAGATGCACATTGCTTTAAAAAAAAAGTACTAAACTGCACATTACTTCTTATCAAACTTGTCAAACTCCTCTTTATGACTAAATTTCCTATGATTTCACAAGAATGAGATAAACTAAAAGTTGGTATGCATAACATATAACACACTATTGCTCAAGAAAATGAGAAATTAAAACAAATAAGACACTTCATAGCCAAATAACTGATTTTCTGTCTTAAAGGTTGGATGCATAGAAAGAATTTGGTTGAGCTCCGAAAAACTGGTGGTGACACATTACAGTTTCACAAGGCATGTTCTTGTTAAAATTCCTAGAATAATTATGACATTGTGTATCATGAACTCTCCTGTAATTAGGAAGACCATAGTGACTTAACGGATTCTTGGACCTTAAAAATGGCAGTTCTACAAGAACTTCTCTTCGGGATTAAAATATATCGTTTGGAGATCTAGAAAAAACCTCTGAAGAAAACAAGTTTTTTCCTTGTAATCAACACAACTTTGTTCTTGGCAACAGAAACTATTGACTTTTCACTCTGCTGAAGGTCACCAAATTGCTATTGGGATGGAAGAGATTACAGGGGATTTGGCTTTGACTAATGATGGACAAAAAGGAGTTGATGATAAAGTAGCTTCAAGTGATCGAATAAATTTGCAAAAGAATGGTTTGAATCGAGCAAACAATGGTAATAAGCAGCAATGAGTTAACTAGTGGCTCAAGAAGGTAACAGTGATCGAGTTGTTGTCGATCGAGTGGCACATGCTGCAATGCCTGAGCTATTGTTTCTATCAGTGGTGACATTACTACTGTTTCGGGTCAAATTGAAGTTGGACAAAATATTTAGGGTGTAGGTGTGGATCAGGTCAAGAAAAAACCAACTGGAGAGAATAGGAGGTCGAAGGATATTCTTGCTGCTACAATTTTTGCGAGGATGTACACAGCTACTGATGGTGCATTGAAGAGTGGTGCTGATCAATCTAATACCTCAGACAAACCTGATATGGTTCAAACTTGAAGGAGTTACAAGATCATTAGTTGGTGAAGGAATTAGCAGCGCTGGTGAAGTCTCAATATAAAAATCCTACTGCTGTGATGAAGTTTTCAAAGGATGGGAGTCGTACGGACCCGTAAAATATTTAACCAAACACTCGGGATTTCGTGGTGCCAAGTTAGATTCCTGCATTATAATAGTAGAAATTCTTAAGCTCACCGCGGTTCGAACTTTTTGGTTGAACAGTACCCTAAAGACTTAGAGGAAAATGTTTCGCAGAAGAATGCGTTTCTGCGGCCCATTATGCGGACACATAATCACTCTGCGGACCGCATAATGGCCGCAGAGTGAAGTACAAAATTGGCCAATTTTGAGGCCAGTTATGCAGCCCATTTATGCGATCGCATAATCACTTTGTGGGACGAATATTGATCACATATCCACCTTGGACTTTTCCGAAGGGAAGTTCTGCGTGCATTATAGGACCGCAAAACGGGTATGCGGATCGCATACTGGTCGCATACCCAGTCAGAAAATTCAATACCCTGAGGGCTATTTCTGCGACCACTTTGCAGACCGCATAACCAATATGCAATCGGATATGCGACTGCGGACCTGTGTGNCCATTTTGAGCATAATTTCCTGATAGTTTAGAGTGAGTGAAAGGGATCATAGAGAGAGGAAGTGGTCTTCATCAATTGTTCTTCAATCCTTGCCAAAACACCTTGAAGATTAACAAGAAAGGCACCTAGGTCTCCTTCCCAAAAGGTAAGCTTCTATCACCCAAGCTCTTAATTCCACAATATAGTTATAATGGGCCATTAGTGAGGTAATTCATAGGGATAAGGGGGTTACCTTTCATGCATGTGATCCTAAGGTATGTGGGGGAGTGTTAAAACAAGGATAGGAATGAATGGGGAATGGGTTGGGGTAATATTTCACTAGAAAGGGACCATGGAGTCTTAATAAACACATCATGTTTGATATAATGCTCAAGTGAGCTAGGACTATCATTGTTTTCCTAATGATGGGTTCAATTTAGCTACAATGTTAAATAAATTGAAAGTGCTAAGAGTTCCGGAACTTGTCGTAGGAAATAAGGAAAATTCAATTAATGTATGTATGGCTAACTCTCTTCTTCTTAGAATCAAATCCTAGTGTCCCAATAATGGGTGTAAGTTTCGACTTGATCATACTAGAATTGATTGCCTTAACGTGTTGGGTTGAAAGATTTATGTTCCATAATTGTTCTAAATTTTTACCATGTCAACATGCTATTTGAGAACGTGATCATGATTTTTCAATCTCCTTCCCTTATGTGTGCAATGCCTTATATGATAGTACCTATTGACATGGATGATGATGTTATTTGAACAAATAAAAAGGGAATGACTGAAATTGCAAAATGTGTTCAAATGCCAAGAACTACTTAAATGAGGCTAATTGTTCCATGTGATGAAAGATGGGAAAGAAAGGTGAATTTAGTGAGCAATTGAAAGAGGTGATGTCTCACGTGAGATGGCTTAGCCGATCGGACCGAGATCGGACACCATGCCCTACACATGGTAGTACTTATGTTGGATTACTGATTATTATTGTGGATATGGGTGATGTCTCACTTGAGATGGATTAGCCGGTCGGGCCGAGACCGGACTTCGTGTAAGAACATGGTGGCATTGTGAGTTGTGGCACTTGACACTAAGATTATCAACCTAAAAAGATGGAAAATTGAATCGGAAACAATGTGATCCTTACTTGGAATTTCTTGTGTATTTATGTGAAGCACTTATTGATTGTTATGGCTGCCTTCTCTTTGTTTCACTGTTCATTCTACTAAGATTGGTGTTTGCCTTTACATACTTGTACTATTCGACAGTACTAACGTCTTTTTTGCTGGGGGCGCTACATCTTTGAATGGATGTAAGTGGTTCCATCGCAGATAGTGGTGTCTTCCCTCTCTCTCCTCACAGCAGTCTTGGTGAGCCCCATTTCTTCCTGGGGTCATGTAGTTCTTCTTATGTATAAGTTACCATATTTTGAGGTATAGCCGGGGCCTTATTGCCGGCATTATCATGATTGTCTTTTGCATCATCAGAGGCTCCGTAGACATTTTTGTGGGTTACGTATGGGTGACGGATGGTCAAGGGATTATGTTGTATTTTGAAACTCTTTTCCCACTAAATTTTTAACTGTATGCATTTTTTGCAAACTTAACTATGGCATAAGAATGTAATGAAAAATGAACTAGCAATATTTATATATACATATCTGATTTCTCCCATGTTTAACAAATGGTGACGCGTTCCCTTTTCGGATTATGGATGAGTCGGGTAGGAAAGGTCTAATAGGATTGCTTGACCGGGTTCACTCGGTTGAGCGCCGGTCACGTTCCCCAAGTTTGGGACGTGACAAATTAGGTATCACAACCAAGGGTTTTAAAGTGTCCTAGGATGTCTCGGGGCCGTGTCTAATAGAGCCTTTTTATCGGTGTGTTGTCGACCACATCTATAAGTAGGGGGCCACTTGGATAGTTAGGAATGATACCCTTCATTGTTGTTTTATATCATGCGATAGAGCGGAATGTGAGGTTTTTCTCCTATAACTCGTGCATTTTTCTAACTTTCAGTAAATGGCACCCAAGAAGAAAGTGAGAATTGGCCAAGAAGCCAGTGTCACCCCAGGAGTGGCTGTTGATCCCGTACTTGATAATGTGGTTGAGGATAATCCCCCGAATATTACACTTCCTAATTCTTCTACTCCTGAACAGACTACACCAGTTCCTACACCCGCGGAGGGTGCCACGATCCCTCCCGCCGATATGCATGTTCCACCTCCAGCCCTAGCCCCAACCCCAGCTCCCGATCCCAGTAATTCTGATGGGGATCTTAGGGGAGCTATTTAAATGCTGACTCAGTTAGTGGCTTCTCAGGCCTAGAGGTCAAATGTTACACCCACCTCATTTAGCTTGCAAGGACATTCTTCTGGTTCTAGGGTAAATAGGTTCCTTCAGTTAGACCCTCCAGTGTTCACAGGTACTGATCTCGGTGAAGACCCTCAAGATTTCATTGATGAGATGCATAAGAATCTCCGAGTTATGCGTTCTACTGAGTCAGAGGGAGTACAGTTGGCCTCCTATCGTTTGAAAGGGGTGGAATATTCCTGGTTTGAGATGTGGGAGGATTCCCGTGACGAGAGGAGCCCTATGGCGAGGCAGAGTGAGTTTACAGATGCTTTCATAGACCATTTCTTGCCTGCTGATACTAAGGCAGCCCGTGCTGGGGAGTTTGAGACCCTTAAGCAGGGTAGTAAGAGTGTTGTGGGAGTATCACATGGATTTTTTGCGCTTGTCAAAGTATGTTGTTCATATGATGCCGACTATGGAGGCTAGAGTGTATCGATTTGTGCAGGGCCTTAGCCCTTTGACTATTAATGAGGCTGCCACAGCTGCTCTAAATTCTGACATGAACTATGGAAAGATGGTGGCATTTTCCCAAGCTACAGAGGCTCGAAAGTTAAAGCACAAGATGGAACGAGAAGGTAGTAGTAAGGCCCGATCAGCGGAAAACCTTAGGGATTCATTCGGAGGTGGGAGATCAGCTGTTCTTGGAAGATCATCAGGGCCATCCCAGTCTTATGCTCAGTCTTCAGCTAGGGCCTGGCCATCAGGGCACGGTCAGCAGTAGGGGATTCGCTTTAGAACCAGTCAGGGCAATAGGGGGTCCCACCATCAGGGCCGATCAGGAGCGAGATTCCAGCAGCAGTGGAGGACCCCATGCCCTAAATATGGGAGGATACATTCGGGAGTCTGCTACCTGGATATGCCAATATGTTATGGATTCTGGATGAGAGGCCATATTCACAGGGAGTGTCATGTATCCCGCCAGGGTGCGGGCAGCAGCACGGCTCAGTCATCCAGTCCTACAGCTGCCGCATCATCACCACACCCTCCAGCTCGAGGCTCTCCAGCACCCGCAAGGCGTGGTGCAGCTTCGGGTGGTGCACAAACTTCAGGAGGACCCAGTCGGTTCTATGTTATGAGTGGTCGACTGAGTGCAGAGGCTTCTCCAGATGTCGTCACAAGTATATTGACTGTTCAATCTCATGATGTGTATGCCCTTATTTATCCTAGATCTTCTTTGTCCTATGTTACTCCTTATGTTTCTACGAGCTTCAGGATAGAACCGGAACAACTTCATGAGTCGTTCTATGTATCTACTCCGATTGGCGAGTCTATTACGGTCGCACGGGTTTATAAAGATTGTGTTGTCACGGTGTGTGGTCGTGATACCATGGCTGACCTTATTGAACTGGGGATGATTGATTTTGATGTAATAATGGGAATGGACTGGTTTTATTCATGTTTTTCCAAACTCGACTGTCGAACCAGAATTATGAGGCTTGAGTTTCCTAACGAGCCAGCTGCTGAGTGGGAGGGGAATAATGTTATGCCAAAAGGTAGTTTATTTCTTACCTTAAGACCTCGAAGATGATCAAGAAGGGGTGTATTTATCATTTGGTCCGAGTTACGGACACCAAAGCTGAGGTGCCTACCCTTGAATCTGTGCCAATTGTGAATGAATTCCCCGTTGTCTTCTCGGATGAGCTCCCTGGGGTTCCTCCAAACAGGGAGATTGATTTTGGGGTTGATGTGATGCCAGGCACGTAGCCTATATCCATTCCACCCTATAGAATGGCGGTATCAAAATTAAAAGAGCTAAAGGAACAACTTAAGGATTTGGTAGAGAAAGGTTTCATCTGACCGAGTGTGTCGCCATGGGGCGCACTGGTTCTCTTTGTCGAAAAGAAAGATGGATCGCTACAGATGTGTATTGACTACCGGCAACTCAACAAAGTAATAATCAAAAATAAATACCCATTGCCAAGAATAGATGATTTGTTTGACCAATTATAAGGTGCTAAGTTCTTCTCCAAAATTGATTTGTGGTCTGGGTATCATCAGTTGAAGATAAGGGAGCATGATATTCTGAAAACATCTTTCAGAACCCGGTATGGGCAATTTGAGTTTTTGGTAATGTCTTTCGCGCTAACAAATGCCCCGACAACTCTCATGGATCTTACAAATTGAGTCTTCAAGCCGCTCCTTGAATCTTTTATGATAGTGTTCATTAACTACATCCTTGTATATTCACGAATTCGAGAGGACCACGCAGACCACCTCAGGAATGTTCTGCAGACTCTTCATCGGCACCACTTGTATACGAAGTTCTCAAAATGTGAATTTTAGCTTGAGTCTGTGGAATTCTTGGGTCATGTTGTCTCTGGAGAAGGAATTAAGGTTGATCCTCAAAAGATTGCAGCGGTAAAGGATTGGCCTAGACCTACCACTCCGACATAGATTCGCAGTTTCTTGGGTTTGGCCGGGTATTATAGGAGATTTCTGGAGGGGTTTTCTGCTCTTGCCACTCCATTGACGAAATTGATGCAGAAAGTGGTTAAGTTCCAGCGGTCCGATGCTTGTGAGGGGAGCCTACAGGAATTGAAATCAAGATTGACTACGGCGCTGGTATTGACCCTGCCAGAGGGTACAAAGGGGTTTGTGATGTATTGCGATGCTTCAAGGATCGGTCTTGGGTGTGTATTGATGCAACATGGTAAGGTTATAGCTTATGCTTCAAGGCAACTTAAGAATGAAAAGAACTATCCAACTCATGACTTAGAGCTCGCGGTGGTGGTTTTTGCAATAAAAATTTGTCGTCATTATTTGTATGGAGTCCATGTAGATGTATTCACGGACCACAAGAGCCTTCAATAAATTTTCAAACAGAAGGAATTGAACTTGAGGCAAAGGAGGTGGCTTGAATTGCTCAAGGATTATGACATCGACATTTTGTATCATCCGGGGAAAGCTAATATGGTGGCGGATGCTCTTAGTCAGAAATCTATGGGTATTTTGGCTCACTTGAAGGCATGTTCAAAGGCCCTTGGCTTGGGAGGTTCACCAGTTGGCCAGTTTGGGAGTTCGTTTTGCGGACTCTAATGAAGGGGGAGTGATCGTGCGGAATAGGGCGGAATCATCACTTGTGAAGGAGCTCAAGGAGAAGCAATACAATGATCCAGTGTTGGTGCAGCTGAAAGAAGGGATTCATAAACACAAGACTACGGTTTTTTCTCTTGGTATGGATGACAGTACATTACGATACCAAGGGCGACTATGCGTTCCAAACGTAAATGGTCTTCGAAAACGAATCATGGCAAAAGCTCACACTTCTAGATATTTCGTGCACCCAGGTTCTACAAAAATGTATCATGTCTCAAGGAAGTTTACTGGTGGAATGACATGAAGAGGGGTGTTTCGGACTTTGTGGCAAAATGTTCAAACTGTCAGCAAGTGAAGGCTGAGCATTAAAGGCACGGTGGGTTGGCATAAAATATAGAAATTCCAATGTGGAAATGGGAAATGATCAATATGGATTTTATGGTAGAGTTACCATGCACTCCGCGTAAGTTTGACTCAATTTGGGTGATTGTGGATCGACTCATGAAATCAGCTCACTTCTTACCAGTTAGATCCTCCGACATTGCGGAACAGTATGCTCAATTTCATATCAAGGAGATAGTCAGGCTTCACGGCACTACAGTTTCCATCATCTCCTATCAAGGGGCTCAATTCATAGCTAATTTCTGGAAGAAATTTCAGCAAGGTTAGGATACGCAGGTAAATCTTAGCACGGATTTCCATCCACGGACTGACGGGCAAGCAGAGCAGACTATTCAGACGCTTGAGGACATGTTGCGTGCTTCTGTGCTTGACTTCAAAGGTAGTTGGGATGATCATTTTCCGCTCATAGAATTTTCTTATAACAACAACTTCCATGCCAGTATTCAGATGGCGCCATTTGAGGCCTTGTATGGTAGAAGATGTAGGTCGCTGATTGGGTGGTTCGAGGTTAGAGAAGCTGAACTAATAGGACCAGACCTTGTGCATCAGGATATGGAGAAGGTTAAGATAATAAATGAGCGGTTGAAAACTACTCAGAGTCATCAAAAATCCTATTCGGATGTTCGTCGCAGAGACTTAGAGTTCAAAGAAGATGATTAGGTGTTCTTGAAGGTATCTCCCATGAAGGGAATCATGCGGTTTGGAAATAAAGGGAAATTAAGTCCGAGGTATGTCGGGTTGTATAGAATTATTCAAAGGATAGGTCAGGTAGCGTACAATATTGAGCTACCACCTGAGATATCATTAGTGCACCTAGTATTCCATGTGTCCATGTTGAAGAAGGTAGTCGGAGATCCATCAGCCATTGTGCCGGTTGAGACCATCGAGGTCAGTGAAGAATTTTCATATGAAAAGATTCCGGTTGCTCTTCTTGATAGACAGGTCTGAAAGATGAGAAACAAAGAAATTGCATCCGTGAAGGTATTATGGCAAAACTAGTTAGTCGAAGAAGCCACTTGGGAAGCGGAGAATGAAATGAAAAATAAGTACCCTCATTTGTTTGAATAGCCATGTAATAGCTCTATAAAGTTGTTCCCATAAATTTTGTATTACTTGTTCAGCTAATGTAAAGACACTCCTTTCTAGTTACATGTTCCTTATGAGGCCTCGGTTGATGTTTTTTTGTGTGTTGTTGTGTTATTTGATCATATATATGTTGTTAAGATGTGTTTCTGGGGATCTCTGGTAGGTATATGGGCCTAATCACAAAGGAAACTCTAGAAAAATATTTCAGAAAATTAGGAAGTTAGGCCAATTCGGGGCTGATGGTATGTGGTATAAGTGAAGATGAATTAAGTGAACCTTGATACTCATTCGAGGATGAATGATCTTAAGTGGGAGAGAATGTAAGGACCCGTAAAGTTTTTAACCAAAAACTGGGGATTTCGTGGTGCCAAGTTAGATTCCTGTATTATAATAGTAGAAATTCTTTGCGGCGAGCAAGCGGACATTTTGGATTGAACAGTTCCCTATGGACTTAGTGGAAAATGTTTCGCAGAAGAACGCATTTATGCGGCCCATTATGCGGCCGCATAATCACTCTACGGACCACATAATGGTCGTAGAGTGAAATAGAAAATTGGCCAATTTTGAGGCTAGTTATGCGGCCCATTTATGTGATCGCATAATCGCTTTATGGACCGCATATTGATCACATATCCATGTTGGAATTTTGCGAAGAGAAGTTATGTAGTGCATTATGCGACCGCAGAACAGGTATGCGGACTGCATACTGGTCGCATACCCAGTGAGAAAATTCAAACCCCTGAGGCTATTTCTGCGGTCACTTTGCGGACCACATAACAAATATGCTGTCGCATATGCTACCGAAGACTTGTGTCGGGGCACCCATTTTCTTAATTTAAAACCCGACCCCTATTCTGTTAAAGTCCCCCCCCCCCCCCCCCCCCCCCCCCCCCCAAGGCCATTTTTAGTATATTTTCCTGATTGTTTAAAGTGAGGGAAAGGGAACATAGAGAGAGGAAGTGGTCATCAATTGTGCTTCAATCCTTGCCAAAACACCTTGAAGATTAACAATAAAGGCACCTAGGTCTCTTTCCCAAGAGGTAAGCTTCTATCACTCAAGCTCTTAATTCCATAATATAGCTATAATAGGCCATTAGTGAGGTAATTCATGGGGATAATGGGGGTTACCTTGCATGCATCTGATCCTAAGGTATGTGGGGGAGTGTTAAAACAAGGATAGGAACGAATGGGGAATGGGTTGGGGTAATCTTTCACTAGAAAGGGACCATGGGATCTTAATAAGCATATCATGTTTGATATAATACTCAAGTGAGCTAGGACTATCATTGTTTTCCTAATGATGGGTTAATTTAGCTACAATGTTAAATAGATTAAAAGTGCTAAGGGTTCCAGAACTTGTCGTAGGAATTAAGGAAAATTCAATTAAGGTATGTATGGTTAAAACTCTTCTTCTTAGAATCGACTTCTGGTGTCCGAATAATTGGTGTAAGTTCCGACTAGATCATACTAGAATTGATTGCCTTAATGTGTTGGGTTGAAATATTTATGTCCCATAATTGTTCTAAATGTTTACCATGTCAACATGCTATTTGAGAACGAGATCATGATTTTTCAAGCTCCTTCCCTTATATGTGAAATGCCTTATATGATAGTACATATCGACATGGATGATGATGTTATTTGAACAAATAAAAAGGGAAGGACTTAAATTGCAAAATGTGTTCAAATGCCAAGAACTACTTAATGAATGAGTCTAATTGTTCCATGCGATGAAAGATGGGAAAGAAAGGTGAATTGAGTGAAAAATTGAAAGAGGTGATGTCTCAAGGGAGATGGCTTAGCCGATCGGGCCGAGATCGGACACCATATCGTACACATGGTTGTACTTATGTTTGAGTACTGATTATTATTGTGGATATGGGTGATGTCTCACTTGAGATGCCTTAGCCGGTCGTGCCTAGACCAGACTCCGTGTAAGAACACGGTGGCATATTGAGTTGTGGCACTTGGCACTAAGATTATCAACTTAAGAAGATGGAAAATTGAATCGGAAACTATGTGATCCTGACATGGTGTTTCTTGTGTATTTTTGTGAAGCACTTATTGATTATTATGACTGCCTTCTCTTTGTTTCACTGTTCATTCTACTGAGATTGGTGTTTGCCTTTACATACTAGCACTATTCGACAGTACTAACGTCCCTTTTGCCGGGGGCGCTACATCATTTAATGGATGTAGGTGGTTCCATTGCAGATAGCGTTGCTCGCAAATAGTGGTGTCTTCCCTCTCTCTCCTCACAGCAATCTTGGTGAGCCCCATTTCTTCCTGGGGTCATGTAGTTCTTCTTGTGTATAAGTTACCACATTTTGAGGTATAGCCGGGGCTTTGTTGCCGGCATTATCATATTGTATTTTGTATCATCAGAGGCTCTGTAGACGTTTGTGTGTGTTACGTATGGGTGACAGGTGGGTCAAGGGATTATGTTGTATTTTGATACTCTTTTCCCACTAAATTGTAAATTGTATGCAATTTTGGAAACTTAACTATGGTATAAGTGTCACGATCCCAAATCCTAAACCGGCTGTGATGGCGCCTATCGTGAAACTAGGCTAGCCAATAATCACATGTTCACAATTTCTTTCAATATCCCATTCCAAAATTCGATAATTTCATAAATATAAAGAAATTACTGAATAAAGTAGCTCAATATTATACAATAATGCCAACCCCAAAACCTGGAGCCAACATGTCATGAGAATCTAGAAGAATAAGTCAAAATATGATGTCATAATACAAAACCTCCGAATGAAATCTAGATACAACAGGGAGGGAAACATAGAGATGCTGCGGACGCTTAACAACTACCTCTATATCCCGCAAATCCAGCTCCGCACGGAATAACTAGCTAAAGCTCGATGTCTGTACCTGAATCTGCACACAGAGGTGCAGGGAGTAATGTGAGTACACCAACTCAGTAGTAAAGAAAATAAATCAGGTCTGAGCAGCAAGAAACACATAAAATCAATGTCATCAAATCACAAGAGGCACAGAATGCCTTTCCAACAGTATAACACAGATATGTGAAATCAGCATGTCTAAAACTCATCTTCAGCAAAATCCTTTAAAGAATGTATATTTTTCGACAACTTCAACCGAAAGGTTTAGTATAAAAATAAAATGAATCAAATAGAGGCCCCTCGTGCAAAACATATTTCATAAGCTCAGAGTAAGAGTAGTAAATCATCAGTAGCCCCTCGGGCAAAACATATATCATAATCAGCCCCTCGGGCATGCCCCACAGTCACTCATAATCCACTCATCGGGCATACCTCACCATCACTCGTAATCAATCCCTCAGCACCTCATAGTCACTCAGCACCTCACAATCACTCATGCCTCCCAATCACTCGTCACTCGGCGCTCGGCGCTCTGTAGGTACCTGCGCTCACTAGGGGTGTGTACAGACTCCGACTCCGAAGGGGATCCTTCAGCCCAAGTGCTAATAAACAAGCCAAATCATGGCATAAATCACTCCCAGGCACTCGACCTCTCTCATATCATAAAAACCTCACAATATTAGCCCTCGGCCTCACTCAGTCAGACACTCACATCATGCCACTCGGGCCATAAATAAACGAGGTTCTCGACCCAAGAGAGTATTTAATTTCAAGAAATAGTAATATCATCAAATAGGAGTGTCAACAATTTCACAAGAAAGACTGAGTGAAAAATCACAGTTTCAAAGTAGTGAGAATATCAGTAAAATAGCCCCCAAGGGATTAAAACAGATCGGCACTAGGCCCCAAACATGGCTTACAGCTCAAATATTTCACAATTCTTTAGAACATAATTTAACATAAGGTTTTGAGTAAACATGCAACTCATTAGTTGCCACGGAGAGGACCTAGTCCAATCCAAAAGTCAATACGTGCCACATACTCATCATCCGACTTGTGCGCCTTTCTAAAAAATCAGTGGGAAATATGTAGTTCGGGGTTCCATACCCTCAGGACGAGATTTATAACCATTACTTACCTCTACCGGCCACAACACTAGCCCGCAATGCTTTTGCCCCTCACATTGGCTCCCGATTGCTCCGAATCTAGCCAAAACCAGTTTAACATCATTAATATATACTCAAGGAACACAATCCAATCGAAAATTATCAATTTATACAAAAATCTCGAAATTTGGCCAAACCCGAGCCCCGGACCCACATCTCGGAATTCAATAAAATTTGCATCACAAGAATCCTCATTCTCCCACGAGACCGTACATACCAAGAACACTAAAATCGGACCACAATTGCCCACTCAAATCCTCAAAAGAAAATTCTCATTCCCATGCACCTTTCTTCCCCAATTTTGGGTTTAATTCCTCAAATTGCATGGTGAAAATCAAGACAAATTCATGATATTGAACCAAAGATGGTTGAAGAATACTTAACACAAGAACCCTACTGAAAAGGTCGTCCAAAATGTCCTCCTCCCGAGCTCTCAAATGGAAAAACAAGTTATGGCCAAGAACCCCCTAAATAGAACTTAAAACTGATGCCCAGGCCTTTTCTTCACTGCGATCGCGGAAGCTCCCACGCGATCGCGAAGAACAAATCTGCCGCCCCATCAAATTACCCTACGCGATCGCGAAGAACAACGGCTCAACACACTCACGTGCCCCTTTAACTCTACGCGAACCAAACAACACCACGCGATAGCACTGACCAACCACCTCATACTCACGCGATCGCGACCTCCACCACGCGATCGCGTATAACAAAATTCCTGCCTCACTATTTTACCCTACGCGATCGCAAACATCCTCACGCGATCGCGTAGAAGGCAACCAGAACCTCACACCAGCAGAAATCTGCCCAGATTTTAAGCCAAAAGTTGGTTCGTTAATCACCCGAAATACACCTGAGGCCCTCGGAACCTCAACCAAACATACCAACATATCCAATAGCATCATTCAAACTTAGTCGAGCCTTTGAAACACCAAAAACAATGCATCAACACCAAAATAGCATCAAGTTCATGCCTATGGACTTTGAAACTTTTAAATTTCGCCAACTACGCCGAACCCAACCAAAACATCTCCGATTGACCTGAAATTTGGCAGACATATCCACAATGACATTACAAACCTGCTCCAACTTCCGGAATTCCATTTTGGTCCTTATATCCTATTTTCCACTGCCGACCGGAAATCACCAAAAACTAACTTTCGCCAATTCAAGCCTAATTCTACACCGGACATCTAAACTTCATTCCGAACACACTCCGAAGTCTGAAATCACCTAACGAAGCTATTCGAGCCATAAAATCCGCATTCCGAGGTTGTTACCAAAAAGTCAACCCTCAGTTGACTTTCCTAACTATTAGGCTACCTTAAAAGGCTAAATGCCTAAACTCTCACCATAACCACTCGGGGCCCGAATCAACTTACCTAACACAACAAAAACAGGCTAGCAATGTATAACAAATGTAGAAATGGGAGAAACGGGTTAAATCTCACGGAACGACCGGCTGAATCGTTACAATAAGGATTGTAATAAAAAATGAACTAGCAACATTTATATATACATATCTGATCTCTCCCCTTTTTAACAAATGGTGACACATTCCCTTTTCGGATTATGAATGAGTCGGGTAGGAAAGGTCTAATAGGCTTGCTCGATCTGGTTCACTCGATTGACCGCCGGTCACGCTTCCCGAGGTTGACGCGTGACAGGAGTTGAAGTTTCAAGGTTGTTAATGCTTTGAATACAACTGGTGTGGCTGCTTTAGATGGTGAACTTGCTACAGATAATGAGGGAGATGTTCAGCAAGTTCAAAAACCAGTATTTGATCATCCCACTGCTGGTGCACAAACAATTGGTCCTGACGGGGTAGAGGTGCTTGTCAATGCTGTTGCTTTGGGTGAGGCTGCAGATCGATCAAATACAATTAAAAAAGTGTTCAAGTTGCTGCAAATTCCAGCAGTGATTCTGATAGTGAGGCTGGACCACAGTAGCTTGCAAAAAGACTACTGCAACACAAACCATAGTGTGTGTACATGTAATTTTTTGCAGAAATATTTATTTTCCTATGTTGTCAGATTTATTCAAAAAAAAAAAAAAAAAGTTAAAAGGGACATCATCTCTTGACCATTCGTAAATATTCCCCTATATAAGCTTGGTTAGACTACGAAAGACAACATCATATAAGCCAAAAGTTACAAGTAATGTATGTTATGTGTTTAAAAAACAGGAACATGAACTCAAGAGACTTGAAGGTCATAAAATTGAAAAAAAAAAGGAAAGGAAATGAAATCACAAAGAACCAAAAAGTGTTGACAACAATGTAACAATGGAGTTGGCTCTCCAGTTAAATCAACTGCATACGAACGCAACATAATATATCAAAATGTTACATTGCTAATTTACATCACTGTTTCTCTTCATCTAATTTTTTAAAATATTTGATTTAGGTAATAAGTTGGCTATACAATTTAAAGAACCCATAAAAATCATGGTAAAGAAACTGCACTGGAGCACATAATGGTAAAAAATTTCAACCAATTCATCACCTCATATGAAAAACCACAAGACATCCTACAAAATTTTCATGACAGAGATAGAGTGATGCAAAGAAATGGAAGGACTCTTAACTAGAAGTGCGCCTCCATTACGACTATAAGCCTTTGTTAATCTTTTGATTCTTCGCTAAGGTCTCGGCTTCATCTTTTAACTTTTTCTTCTTTAATTTTCTTGTATACATACACACTCCCTATCTTTCTCTATTTTTAATTGCTTTGGAATCTCAAATCATTAAATTTTGCATTGTGATTCATTCCATTTATGCTAGATTTTATCTCAAATCATTTGAATTCCAACTAAAGTCTCCAGCTTTTTCTTTAAATTGTAGGTTTTATATATTGAATAAGCCCATAGCTACGGATTTAGGGGATAACAAGATCTTTTGATGTAGGGTTGATTCTAGCAGCGACCCTACTGGGAGCTAAACTCATGACCCTTCAAGAAAGTCCCCAGAACAATTATATAGTACAAATCAAAAGGGAGAAAACCATTGCAGACACGAAACGCTACAAGAAAAATTCAATTTTCTCTTCCTTAACTTACGAGCCCCATATTTAAATTACTATTCTCACTTTTATCACTCATACAATAACTACAAGTACTTAAAAACCAATTGCATAAAACAACTAAAGAAACAGAAAATGACAGATTCCGATTTTTAATTTCTAGTTCAATAAAAAAAAAAAAAAAAAGGAAACGAAATAGTGTAAGAGAAGAAATTAAACTTACACTTGATTAGGCAGATAATCCAATGGTAGAGTCTATGTAAAATATCAAAATTTCGACGCCTTTCTGAGTCAACCTTCTGAGTTCTGAATGATGAAGTTTGCAACCTTTTGAACTTTGAATAGAATAGAAGGTGTAGCTTGATTAGGGAGTGTAGCGTGAAAGTGATTTCTTGGGAGAGATTTTAGGGTGAAAGTGAATTTTTGGAGGAATTTTACAGTGAAAATATATTTTTGGAGGTTCTGTTTTAATTTACTTTCAGATTCCCGCCCCTATCCCGCTAAAATTGAGTATTAGAGACTAGATATTAAATTTTACGTAGGCCATAATAAGTCTAGTCATTTATTTAGAAAACAATTTGGATATTAGAGACCAAAAAAATTCTCATCCCTATAAGTACATTTTTAGAGACCATATATAAACCTTGTAATACTAGTCCCTCATAAGCCTTTTTCTTGTAGTGAAAGAATCAAATTCACGGACGGCGACCTTCTGTTAGGTGACAGTTGATCACGCTCAACTATGTCTTATAAAAGACTAAACGGGCGTTGCAAATATAATCCGGGGTATTATGCCCAGAGTCGATCCCACATGAAATTTTCATATCAATCAAGTCTTTAGAATACGCAACTTTTACTCAATCAATTCTCTCAAGACTTTTTAATATTAATTGGTGATGTTTTCTTAATTCTACTGACAATAATAATAACTAACAATTACTAACAATGTGTCGTAAACAATTATGATAAAGGTCTAAGGTTGTGGTTTCCCCCGTTGGTGAACTTCCTTCTCGGATACTTCCTATAGTTTGATTAGTTGTCTCTA
>MDKI01086191.1:0-24637 GCA_005239505.1 Nicotiana paniculata | reverse complement strand
AGCAGGATAACCCTGTATTTATGTGTATCTATGGGTGCCTGAGTCGCATGTATGATTCACGAGAAAGATAACCCTGTATTTATGTATAACCCCGTCACATGATCGACTTGTGAGCAGGGCAGATAGATGCATCTATGCTTCGTGTCGTTCGACCCTCGGCAGTGCACAGTTTATTATTGTTGGTCCGCGCGGTTCGACCCTCGGCAGTGCACAATTTATTATTGTTGGTCTCCACCATTCGACCCTCGGCACTTTGTTTGTGCATGATAAATGTTGTGTATTTCCTGTGGTTTATACATGTTTATCGGCCTAAGGAGGTTTGTAATGGCCAGTTAAGAAAAAGAAGGATTGATATGTAAAATGTGAAATAAGTCTGATGTTTCTTATCCCTAATAATGATTTAAATTGTCAACTGAAATGACGAAGATTTAAAGTGTTAAATGTGGAAGGAGTTGATATTATTTATTCCTGATTTTAATAAATTGCCTATGACATTCATGCTTAGTGTCTTACTTGATTATACTAAATTGGCCTCTAGCAAGTGTCAAATCGACCTCTCGACACTACCTATCTCAGGTTAGGCGGGATACTTACTGAGTACACGTTGTTTTCGTACTCATGCTAGACTTGATGTGTATTTGTATTGCACATGTACTTTCATAACGATATGGCTGGTTCTGAGACTTAGGCAAGCTGCATAATCCGGAGGCGATCCGCAGCTGACAGAGTCTCCCTCATATTGTATTTATTTTCATTTTAAATTCCTTGTCAGATTTTTATTTCGGACAAGCTTTGTAGTATTTGTGAAATTCATAGAATTTGCTCATGCACTGGTGACACCGAGTTCTGGGATGTGTTTGGGATATATTTGCTAAAATGGAATATTTAAACCATCGTATTTACTTAACGAATTTTTGTTTGGTTATTACGTAATAAGTTAAAGGTAATTATTTCAAAAAAAATGTTAAAACAGGAATTTATTTCAACTAATTAATGATTGGCTTGCCTGACGATGGTGTCTGGCGCCATCATGACCTTAATAGATTTTTCGGTCGTGACAGCAGAAGAACTTAAGAAGCTCACAAGTCGAGTCCAAGGCATCGAAGGGGGTAAAGGCAAGGTTTTGAACTATGAAGATCTGTATGTTCAGCCAAACGTAGAACTACCGGAGGGTTACAAACCTCCCAAGTTCGAGATGTTTGACGGAACAGGTGACCCAAAGGTGAATCTAAGGACATACCTGTGACAAGCTCGTAGGAGTTGGAAAGGATGAAAGGATTCGCATGAAATTATTCATAAGGAGCCTCACTGGAGACGCCCTATCTTAGTACATCAGTCAAAATCCAAAGAAGTGGGTTAGCTGGGTAAGCATGGCATCAGATTTCATAGATCGGTTCAGGTTTAATACGGAGAATGCACCAGATGTCTTCTATATCTAGAATCTCAAAAAGAAGCCAACAGAGATTTTCCGCGAGTATGCTACTCGGTGGAGATTGGAAGCTGCGAAAGTAAGGTCGGAAGAACAGATGAACAAGTTCTTTGTCCGGGCCCAGGATCTGCAATACTAGGAAATATTAATGGTTATCGAAAATCAAAAATTCTCCGATGTCTTCAAATTGGGGGAAAGGATTGAAGAAGGAATCAAGAGCGGAATAGTAACTAATTTCGAGGCATTACAGGCTACCAACAAAGCTTTGTAGTCAGGGGGTATATCCAAAAAAGGAAGTAGGGGCCGTGATGGTGGCCCAAGGTCCAAAATCTCCTCTTACATATCAAATACCTCCACATACATATCAGCCTTCACCTCCCAGATATCCGCAACCTGCCACCGCCTACCATGTGTATAACACCTAGCCAATATATTACCACACACCGCCAGCCCACCAGAACTATCAGAAATCCAAACATAATTTCGACCGCAGGCCGTCCAGACAATATATCTCTATTGTTGAACCTATCGATCAGTTATATGAAAGGTTGAAAGCTGCTAGTTAAGTCACTCATATTCCCCCTATTGCCATGGAAAACTCCTAATAATGGGTGAATCCAAATTGATCATGTTCCTACCACTCCGACATGAAGGGTCATACCATTGATGAATGTCGCACTCTGAAAGAAAAGATCCAGACACTAACTGATAACAAGGTCATACAAGAAAATGAGGCTACATCTAACGTCTGCAACAATCCCCTCCCAGATACAGGGGTGAGGGGGTGAACGTGATAGAGACTGACAAAGAATGGGACCCGGAAGGGTCAATTGGGCTTATTAGAGAAGGGGAGGACCCCAAGAATCCTGCGGTCACTCTTACTCCTATTGTGGTACAGATACATCCACCGGTCGAAGTTGAAGTAGCTGCACCGACCCCGTTCGAGGCGGAAGTAACAACACTTGCAGCTGCACCTGCTCCGTTTAAAGTAGAGATGACCACACTCTTCACTGTGACGGTAGCACCCGCACCATCCTTTAATTAAAAAGACGTACCTTGGGACTATGTTGCATAAGCCAGGAGAAAAGGGAAAGAAAAAATTGAAGAAGCTGGTGTCGCACAAGGGATGACCAGGACTGGTAGAGTTTACACATCTGAGCACTTAGGGGGAACAAGTAAAGAAGCTGCTTCCAAGCAGCCCATCATTGAAACTGGCCCGAATGATCTTTTGAGAAATGTGCAAGCAAGGGAATACTCTGTAGTGGACAATCTGAACAAAACCCCTGCTCCGATATCTATTCTATCATTACTGCAGAATTCGAAGCACATAGGAACGCCTTGATGAGGGTATTGAATGAATCTTACGTGCCCAACAATATCACTACTAGATAAATGGCTAACATGGTAGGACAAGTACTGGAGAGCCACAAAATAACTTTCCATGAAGACGAATTGCCACCAGAAGGATTGACCACAACAGGGCGCTGCATATGATGGTACAGTGCGAAGATAAGTTCATTTCCAGGGTTTTGATAGAGGGAGGTTCCAGTCTCAACATCTGTCCATTAACGACTCTAAAGAGATTGGGCAAAGGATTGCATGAAATACGGGCAGGTACTATGAACGTAAAAGCATTCGATGTATCTCAAAGGGCCATGATCGGGGAAACCAATCTTTTCTTACAAATGGGCCCAACCTGGTTTGATTTCGAATTCCAAGTACTCGACATATCCGTCTCATACAACTTATTGTTGGGACGGCCTTGGATACACGCCGCTGGGGCTGGGGCTTCCACTTTGCACCGGGGTGTAAAGTTTGAACGGAACCATCAGGAGGTGATCATCCATAGAGACGGGAGCCCATTTATACCAATCAAATTGTTCCAGTCGTGAAAAATAGAAGAAAATTGGGTGGAGAAACTGATCATCGCATCGAGCGCGTCAATGAAATTGAGAAAGACAAGTGGTTGAGCAGCAAAATAGCGAGCATACTAGCATGGGGAGGGTATGAACCCGGTAAAGGGCTCGGGAAGAATCTCCAAGGTATTGCCAAACCAATACAGGTAGAACGTCACGGCACGACCTTTGGATTGGGATATCAGTACACCTGGCATGAGTTTCAAAATTGGTCGCAACCATGGCGCGGTCCTTATTACCCCCTTGAGCAACTAATACCGCATCTGAGCCAATCCTTCCATCAGGCTGGTATGATATGGGGATCCAAAGAGGATGAAGTGCTACCTGGTTTGAGAAATTTATTTCTAGAAGAGGAAGACTTGGATTGCAGTGTTATATTTGAGGAGGAGGAGGAATAAGGCCTCGTCATCCAGACAGTGGAGAAAGGAGCCGTCCTCAGAAACTTGAAATCCACATCATCAAGGGCCCGGCGAGTCCCTGGGTAGCATGGCTGGTAGTGTCATATATTTTGAAAACAATTCTTTTTGAGCGTTTTTGTTTTAAAAACACTTTCTTTTTTTCAGTATTTCATTTTGGAAAACATTGTTTGAGTCCCGGGGTAGCATGGCTGCTCGTGTCATATATTTATCAATGGCTTGATGTTTTATTATTACTATCGTCTATATCTTTCTCTCTACAAAATTACTATTTCTTATCTTGATGAACCAACGACTGTGACATATAATGAGACAATGCAACATAAGGACAGTGACTCGGAAGAAATAGAAGAAGAAGATACGATACCTTAGGAAATTGTCAGAGAAGTTGAGAATTTTGAATATAAGCCTAAGTCCAATCTGGACGAAATAGAGATAGTCAACTTGGGATATTCCGCAACAATCAAAAAGACTCGCATAAGCATTCACTTTTCACCATCAGAGAAGGAAGAGTACACTCATTTCCTGAAAGAGTATGAAGACATTTTTGCAGGGTCGTATGATGTTATGACCGGGTTGAGCACATCCATTGTAGCTCATAAGCTACCTACCAGTCCAATATTTTCACCAGTAAAGCAGAAACTCAGGAAGTTAGAGCCATACATGAGTCTAAAAATCAAGGATTAAATCACCAATCAAATCAAAGCTAAGGTCCTCAGTGTAGTTGAATATCCAACTTGGTTGGCCAACATTGTCCCAGTTCGAAAGAAAGACGGGAATGTCAGGGTGTGTCTCAACTATCGGGATTTAAACAAAGCAAGTCCCAAAGATTATTTCCCATTACCAAATATACACATACAGGTTGAAAATTGCTCCAAGCATGAACTCCAATCCTCAGTTGATTGCTTTGCGGGTTATTATCAAATTTTGATGGATGAAGAAGATGCAAAGAAAACAGCTTTCATCACGCCATGGGGAGTGTACAGTTACAAAATGATGTTGTTTGGCTTAAAGAATGCTGGGGCCACCTGCATGAGGGCCATGACAACCATTTTCCATGACATGTACACAAAGAGATAGAAGTATATGTGGACGACTTCATCATTAAATCCAAGAAGGCTGCATATCACATAACAGATTTGAGAAAGTTCTTTGACTAGCCGCGAAGGTATAATCTGAATCTGAATCCCGCAAAATGTACTTTTGGAGTTCCTGCCGAAAAGTTGTTAGGGTTCATCGTCAGCCACCGAGGAATTTAGTTAGACCCATCAAAGGTCAAGGATATCCAGGAGTTACCATCACAGAAGAACAAGAAGGACGTGATGAGTTTCTTGGGACGTCTCAACTATATCAGCCGCTTCATAGCACAATCAACTGTAATATATGAGCCCATTTTCAAAATGCCGAAGAAGGATGTTGCAAAATCAATGAATACTTGTCCACACAACCTGTTCTAGTCCCGCCACAGCCTGGTAGACCACTGCTACTCTACCTTTCCGTACTATATAGGGCTTTCAGTTGTGTCTTGGGAAAACATGATGAGACGGAAAGAAAAGAACAAGCCATATATTATCTAAGTAAGAAGTTCATACCTTACGAAGCACGGTACTCTCTGTTGGAATGCACTTGTTATGCCCTGACATGGATAGCCCAAAAGTTAAGGCACTACTTCTGTGCTTATACCACATATCTCACATCAAGGATGGATCCTTTGAAGTACATCTTCCAGAAGCATATGCCTACAGGAAAGCTGGCCAAATGGAAAATATTGTTGGGTGAATTTGATATCATCTATGTAACTCAGAAGGAAGTCAAGGGACAGGCATTAGCAGATCATCTTGCAAACAATCTTGTAGGAGGAGAATACGAACCACAGAAAACGTATTTTCCTGATGAAGTAGTGTAATTCGTAGGAGAGGATATTGCTGAAACCTACGATGGGTGGAGAATGTTCTTCGACGGGGCTGCTGTTGATACCCAATTTTTCCCATATATAATTTTTAAATAACTATATAATTTCAAAATAGCACATGAGCATCAATCAGTATTTTTCCATAATTTTTCATAATTTTTAAAGGCTTTTAATCAATTTATTCCGATATTTTATTATCTAAATAATTATTAATTGCATCACAAACAATTTTATAATGATTTATTACGTAATTTCTTGTCATTTATATTGATATTAATCTTTAAACATTTTATGTATAATTATATTTGCATTTTTAGGCTATAATTGCAATATTTCACAATAATAGCCACATATATGCATAATTACATTATTTACACAGGAAAATGACATTTTATATTGTTATAATGTTAAGTGATTATTTAAAATCATTTTTCATGCACAAATGATATTTTATATTATTTATTAATTTTTTTTTTACGGGTTTAATTAGGTATTTAAAATCTGGCCCCTTTCCTAATTAATTTCGGACCTAGCCCCAACCCAATACAACCTAACCCATTAACCAGCCCAATACCCATACCCGTCCTAACCCAGTATACATACTCGTCCATATTAACCCGCCCGGTCTAAAATCTTTAATTCTAGCCGTTGATCTCAAAAGATCAATGGCTCCCAACACCCCAACCCCTTTTAATTAACCAAACCCCTAACCCTAACTCTCATTCACCCAAACCCGCCGCCTCTGTATTCTCTCATCCCTTCCTCTTCTTCTCTCAAAACTCTAAGTCGCCCTCATCCAAAATCGTTCCCCTAATCCCGCCTCTGATGAGATTTCCTCCTCATCTCCTTACCATATTGGCCCCTCCTCCCTACTGGCTAGCTGTTGATGGTGTTAAATTATTGTTTGCCTAATATGTCAAAGAGGATCGAACCAAAATTGGTTAAATCCTTAACTTGCTGCTTATTTCGTCTGTGTTCATCACTTGCTCTTTGTAAGTACAATTAATTTCTGTATCTCTCAATGATTCGTACTTAACCCTAAGGTTAGGGTTTTCATATCCCCTTTTGGTTCGAATAAAAACTGGTTCAAGCTTTAATTTCAAGTATTATCCCGTCTATATTCGTCCTATTATGCATGAATCTGCCTATTTTTGTCGATTTCTTTTACTTACCCTAAATTAGGGTTTCAGACCCTTTTCCATTTGAACGAGATCTGGTTCGATTATGCGTTTCTCTTGAATAATTTCTGATCTATGTTCATCACATGAAATATGTAGTTGATTGTCTTTATTTTCTGCCGATTTTATGGGGTTTACCTAAAAACTAGGGTTTCTAACCTTCTTTAATCGAACCAGATTGGTCACGACCAAAATTTTCCTCCGTTGAGTATCATGATGGCACCTAGTCTTAGGGACTAGGTAAGCCTAACATTTCCACTGAACAACAACAATAATAAAAGAATTTAAAAAAATTTCGAAATAGAATTCTTGACAGAGTTTACAATTTCCCAAAACCCGGTAAATACAAGTCATAAGCTCTACGAAATCTTTCTATCAAATCTAAGTACAACTGTCTAGGAATAAGTAAGTACAGTTGAATAGAAATAAAATAGGAAGGTGACTCTGAAGCCTACGAACGCAGCAGCAGGTTACCTTGAGTCTCCTCAGCAATGATCTGCGCAGCTACTAACAACAATAACCTGAAGCTGCACACAAAAATGTGCAGAAGTGTAGTATGAGCACATCATAGCGGTGCCCAGTAAGTATCAAGACTAACCTCGATGAAGTAGTGATGAGGAATAGTCAAGACACCACCGTTCTAGTAAGTAAAAAGGCATAGATGTATAAGTGACCAAACCAAAATATCTATCTAAAGATTTCTCAATGTAATTAATGATACGATCGAATAATACGGAAGAAAATTCAATAATCACGATCAACAAACAGCATAATAGAAATACGCAAAGAGAATGGAAAGGATGCAATCCCAATGGCGGGGATTACACTCCAACAAAAACACAAGCAACTCAGCACTGCATCAATTTATTCACGTCAGGCCTGAGCCAATAATTCAATAAAACTTGTCAACCTTCGAGTGGAAACTTTTAAATCGTGAGTTCATTTTGAAAACCTTAAAGATATAATCATTTCCGAATAGAGATATTTCTTCTTCGAACCATACTTCCTGTGAATGTATATTTATATATTTTTATAAAGAGAAATATTTAAAATATAGTCTCTTCAAATATGTGGTGCTCAAATATACTTTCCCAAATACTGCTCTTTCAAATATCATCAAAATACGTGATGTTCAAAATATATTTTCCAAAGTACTGCTCTTTCAAATATCATCAAAATACGTGATGTTCAAAATATATTTTCCTAAGTACTGCTCTTTCAAATATCATCAAAATACGTGATGTTCAAAATATATTTTCCCAAGTCCCATATTCACCTTGAACTCATCCAATCCCTGATTGTGCATTTCCAACACACACCCGCGGGTGATCCCACGTCACCCCAACCTACATAAGTCTGATGACACCATCACAACTGCCATATAGCCTAATTATCATCATCGATAAGCCTCATACCTCAATTCCTCACTTTCTACTCATTTCCAAAAGACCCGATTCTAAATCCATGTTCGGCATTAGCCTCAACCAGCTGCATCAACTCAGGTCTACGCCCATAAGGCATGGGCACACAACATATCACATCACACATAGGCTCAATAGCACTTTTGATCACCATAACTGCCCGAAATCAACTCAACATTGGGAATTAGTCCCATATATGGAAGAACTCTGTTTCCAAATCCCATAATACCGATAATGATGCAATAAACACGAAGACCTCATCAGTAGACACCCGAATCACCGAGTCACAGCTAATACCACCGGACATACATCCCGCAAACTGGACTAAAGAAGCACATAACGAAATGACTGAGTAGGAAAGGTAGAAGCATATAAAGGTACTATCAAACAAGCCCATAGGCATAACTCTCTATCGATACTGACTTACCAAAAGAAATATAACAAGAGAGAAGAAAAGCATATGAACAAATCATAAGGATGCCATCCTGATAAAATATTCCACTGCGATACTCAGCTCGGTCCAAACATATCAAAACACAAAGAATCACGAGGATCTCTCCCTCACTCTACAACAAATGTCGAATACCTATATACCAATAGAGATCTCTCGTTAATTCATCTCAGCTAACAAAATCATATCGCTCACTTACTCACATATCAATGGAGTATTAAATCACAGCTCAAAAACAAAATACTCAAGAGAATCACATAAAGCTTACCACGAAGGACGACATGGACCCACTTCCATTTTCACCACTAGCAAGGATGAATAAAACAATGATAGGCACGGCTACTACTCATAGAATATCCCAACAGGAGCAAGCACAAAAATAGGGTTAAACACATGAAACTCACTCATAAATGAGACAACAAATAATGGAAACTCGTCCTGACCAACAGAACTATAGTGAAATACAATGGTACCCCAATTTAGCACATCAAGCCATACCTGGGTGATGATATCTGACACGACGGCCTCTAACCTACTATATGCAACACACCAATGGGTCGGGTCTCCCCCTCTTAGGCGCCTTCTATCCACCTGAGCACCCTGCTATAACTCTCCCACCTGAATCCTGGAACGATCTCTCACCCTGTGGCTAATATCTCCACACTGAAAACAATCTCTCTGCCGATGTGGTTGTGGAAAACATATGGTACGGATCCTCTGAGACCCATGAGTATCTGAAACGCTCCCATGCGAAGGTGGTAATGCAAGTGAACTGGTTGACCCAAGATTCTCTATCGTGCCTGAGTCCCTCAATGAATCTATGGGCTCGCCTCCTAACTGAAGCAACCAAGTGAGGCGTATATCTGGCCAACTCAATGAATCTGACGGCGTACTCCTATGGTGACATAGCGCCCTGACGCAACTTCTCAAACTCCGTGCGTTGTACATCCCGACGGAACTGAGGTACAACCTCCCTCAAAACATCTCCGAAAATTGAATCCATGCTAGTAAAGCTAACTCGGCCAGCCTACCCCAACTCATATGCCGCCACCACTAATCAATCCACTACTCTGGACCTGAGACATGACAAAATCAATCCCGCTGGTCTCCACAATACCCGAAGTACGAAGAATATGGTGACACTCCTCCAGAAAACCCTAGGCATTACCCGCCGCCAATCCACTGAAAGATAAAAGGGTGGTACTTCCAGTACCTCTAAATCCCAAGGTGCTCTACCTCCGATGTTGTTGTCCTAACCACGGGCTAAACTGAAACCACATGTCGTGCTGGCATGACAACTGGAACTTGACCAATATGATCTCGCTGCTCTGGAGTGTAGATGGTAGGAGTCTCAACTCCCCCCCTGATCCGTGTAATGGTCGGTGAACTAGAATCAATCTCGTCTGATTCGATGTACCAATTGTACTCAAAATTGCGCTCAGGTCTCCTGAAGTCTGAGGTAGCAACAGGCACCCCCAGTACATGTCCCCTAACTAGAACTAGTGGCGACTCCTCAACGGCTGCTCAGGTAGGCATCTTAACTGCGGCACGTGCTACACGTTGGCCTCTGTCTCTGACCCTTGCGACATTTTCTTCGGGGTAACATCATCCGGAACCGCCGCTCGTATCCTCACCATCGATGAGAGAATGGAACGATAATTTCAAACTTCAAGGTCAATGAACTCGCACGATAGGAATGAAGGAACTGAAATTGTCTTAATAGTTCTGTAGCCTCTCGAAGATAAGTACAGACGTCTCCGTACCGATCCGCAAGACTACCAAACTCGCTTATGACTCGTAGCACCTATGAACCTAGAGCTCTGATACTAACTTGTCACGACCCAATTTCCCTCCGCTGGGTATCGTGATGGCACCTAGTCTAAGGGACTAGGTAAGCCTAACATTTCCACTGAACAACAACAATAATAAAGGAACTTAAATAAAATTCGAAATAGAATTCTTGACAATGTTTACAATTTCCCAACACCCGGTAAATACAAGTCATAAGCTTTACGAAATCTTTCTATCAGATCTAAGTACAACTGTCTAGGAATAAGTTAGTACAGTTGAATAGAAATAAAACAGGAAGGTGACTCCGAAGCCTGCGAACGCAGCAGCAGGTTACCTTGAGTCTCCTCAACAACGATCTGCGCAGCTAGCAACAACAATAACCTGAAGCTGCACACAAAAATATGCAGAAGTGTAGTATGAGCACACCACAATGGTGCCCAGTAAGTATCAAGACTAACCTCGGTGAAGTAGTGACGAGGACTAGTCAAGACACGACCGGTCTAATAAGTAAAAAGGCATAGATGTATAAGTGACCGAACCAAAATATCTATCTAAAGATTTCTCAATGTAATTAACGATATGATCGAATAATACGGAAGAAAATTCAATAATCATGATCAACGAACAGCATAATAGAAATACGCAAAGAGAATGGAAAGGATTCAATCCAAATGTTGGGGATTACAACCCAACAAAAACACAAGCAACTCAGCACTGCATCAATTTATTCACGTCAGGCCTTAGCCAATAATTCAATAAAATTGGTCAACCTTTGAGTGGAAATTTTTAAATCGTGAGTTCATTTTGAAAACTTTAAAGATATAATCATTTCGGAATAGAGAGACTTCTTCTTCGAACCATACTTTCTCTGAATTTATATTTATATATTTTTATAAAGAGAAATCTTTAAAACATAGTCTCTTCAAATATACTTTCCCAAATACTGCTCTTTCAAATATCATCAAAATACGTGATGTTCAAAATATATTTTCCCAAGTACTGCTCTTTCAAATATCATCAAAATACGTTATGTTCAAAATATATTTTCCCAAGTACTGCTCTTTCAAATATCAGCAAAATATGTGATGTTTTCCAAGTACTGCTCTTTCAAATATCATCAAAATACGTGATGTTCAAAATATATTTTCCCAAGTACTGCTCTTTCAAATATCATTATTCTACAAGACAAATGCTTTTCAAATATACTTTCGAAAAAGAAGTCCTTTAGACATAACTTTTCCTGGAGATAATTGCTTTTTAGCTATACTTTTAAATATATATATTTATGTCTTTCGATCAAAATCTCCTTAATCATAAAGGTACCGGAACTCAGTCCGCCACTCAGAATTTGTCATACAATGCAGTATAGGGGGAAAGCTCCTGGATCTCTGTCCGTAGTCCCAAATTAAATATGTGATGCAGTACAGGGGGAAAGCTCCTGGATCTCTGTCCGTAGTCCCAATTTAAATATGTGATGCAGTACAGGGGGAAATCTCCCGCATCTCTGTCCCTAGTCCGAGTCTAAATATGTGATGCAGTACAGGGGGAAAGCTCCTGGATCTCTGTCCGTAGTCCCAATTTAAATATGTGATGCAGTACAGGGGGAAATCTCCCGCATCTCTGTCCCTAGTCCGAGTCTAAATATGTGATGCAGTACAGGGGAAAAGCTCCCAGATCTCTGTCCGTAGTCCCAATTTAAATATGTGATGCAGTACAGGGGGAAGCTCCCGGATCTCTGTCCGTAGTACCAATTTAAATATGCAATGCAGCCACCAAGGAAAACAACTAGAATGCGACAGAAACAACATATATTGCCACAACCGGCGCGAAAGCAAATAAGGCCGAATACAAAGTTTGATGAGCAAATCAATACAAATACTTAAATCAAAAAAGTGGTAACAACTCGCTCATAAGAAGTAGCCACTGAGAGGAATGCCAAGCACAAAGAGAGAACAGCATAACGAGGGGAAGATAAGACAAATATAGCAACGATTCTATACATTCAAGTTCGCAACCAAGAAACCAAATCATCCCAGCAAGGGAATCAGCTATAACCAATCTCACTTAGATAATTAGCTTCACCGAATAAACTCAGTTTGAAAAATGCTCAGTAAATAGGCAGCATATGAAGGAAGACATAGCATAACGGTAGGAAAAACAAAGTCTTCATTTAAGTCAATTAAGATCATATAAGAAACAAGGAATGCTAGGCAAGTACTTCTAACTTGATCAGGAGGAGATGAGACTATAAATCAGGAATTCAGATATAACAAGTTCAATTCATATACGGGGAACATAAGGACCCAAAAATCCCTAAAGGGCAATCTATTTGCAAATAAGTTTGAGTACACACTCGTCACCTCGCGTACGCGGACTACAATCAACATAGAAGACTCAACCCTAAGGGTTAGTTTCCCCACACAAGGTTAGGCAAGATACTTACCTTGACTGCGCTAATCAACTCAATACCACGCTCTTGCTACGGGTACCCAACTCCGAATGGCCCAAATCTTGAGAATTCGATTGCATAGAGTAAATATCATCACAAGGAAACAAAATAATTAATAAGTCCGAAGCTAATACAAGAAATTAGGAAATTTTCCCAAAAGGTTCCCCATGCCCACGTCTCGGAATCGGGTAAAAATTATATTTTCCGGACACCCATTCACTCACGAGTCGAAACATATGAAAATCTCTCAAATCGGAGGTCAAAACCCAATCAAAACTCAATAATTTGGTCTATGAAGTTCATCCCATTTTCTACCCAAAATTTTCGAAATTAAAGGTTGGATTTAAGATTGGAATCATGGAAATTGGTCTATAATGGATAGAAATCACTTACCCAAGTTATCCAGGTGCAAAATCCTCCAAAAATCGCCTCTCCCGAGCTCTCCAATTCGAAAATGGTGATAGTAACATAAACCCCCAGATCTGATATAATTTCCCAGCAATTCCGCACCTGCGCCCCTGGGACCGCACCTGCGGAAATACCATCGCAGGTGCAAAAAACCCACTAAAAAGCCTGGGGTCGCACCTGCGGTCAAATGGCCGCAGTCGTGGCTCCACATCTGCGGAAAACACACCGCACCTGAGAGGATTAGGGGATTGGGCTAAGTCCGCACCTGCGAGCTCCTCGCAGCACCTGCGGAAGGTCCATCGCAGGTGCGAGACACCAGAACCAACAATGGTTCAGCTGTCTCCCAAGTGCTAATAACACCCGATGAGCATCCTAAACATACCTGAGGCCCCCGGGACCCCATCCAACCACACACATAAGTCATATAAACTAAAACGGACTCGCTCGAGGTTTCAAACCATATAAAACAACACTAACACGATGAATTAAACTAAAAGTCCATGAAAATTCTTCAAACTTCTATAAACATTAAGTTTTGCATTTAAGGTCTGAATCACGTCAAACTAAGTCTGTTTCTTACCAAATGTCACATATAACACATATAAATCATATCGAATCTATACCGGGCTTCGGAACCATAATACGGTCCCGATATCACAGGTTCACCTCAAATTTCATTTTCAAAAACCTTTGTATTTTTTCAGAAAATAATTTTCTTTAAAAACTCATTTCTCGGACTTGGGACCTCGAAATTCGATTTCGGGCATACGCCCAAGTCCCATATTTTCCTACGGACCCTTCGGGACTGTCAAATCATGGATCCGGGTCCGTTTACCAAAAATGTTGACTGAAGTTAACTTTATTCAAATTTCTAATACAAAATTATCATTTTTATCAGTTTTTCACATAAAGGCTTCCCGGCTACACGCCTGGGCTGCGCACGTAAATTGAGGTGAGATAGAAGGAGGTTTTCACTACCTCGGAACATAGAATTAGATAGAATATACGGGATGACCTTTTGGGTCATCACAAAGATTTGGTTCGAATCTTAAGTTTTCTTTAATAACTCTCTGTCTATGTTCTTTTTATTAAAACAAATGATTCTTCGCCTTTTTGCTCTATCAATTTGTATTTACTTAAAATTAGGGTTTTTCATATCTTAGTTGAATCAAATATAGGTCGATTCTATTTTTGAATAAGACTCTTGTCTAGGTTCATTATGTGATATTTGTGCTGATTTTATGGTTCTCTTTTTGAACATCCTCTTGTCTACCTTATGTACCTTATTTTTTACTGCCAATTCTAGGGTTTGAAATCTTCTACCGATTTCCATTTACTCTTACCTTTCTCGTATGATGTTGATGTTTTCCTTATTTACATTCAACCTACCATGCTTCCATTATTTTCTTATTTTCTTTGAGACTGCTTGTTAATTGATACTTTCCTTATTTTGAGTGATACTCGCCTGATTACACGTTGTTATGACTGTTAATTGATTGAACCCCGACTTATTTTCATTCCTTATTTGTGTATGCTTGATTGGTTCCCTTATTTGTCTGCTTCATTCCGTGCTATTTAAACCCCTTCTCCCTCCCCTCTTAGACAGACTCGAACTCTCATACTCTCTCAAAAACATAAGCTTTTTTGTTCGGATTATGTGCTAATTGTATCTGGTTTTAGCTGGCTGAAAGCCAAAGCTGAGTTATTCTGGAAATTAATTGATGTGGCATACTTACTTGCTTTCCTGTTTAACCGGTATGCCTGAACCCTTTGTAATTTCATTCTTTATGCTTTCCTCGACTAGCATGCTTTAATTCCCAGTATGATTTTGTCCTTCACATGATTCTAAGATCCCATTAAGTAAGACTGTTAATTTAGGATTAAGTTATTTTGAATAATATGAATCCTCTCATAAGTTAGCCTAAGGTTTGATTTATTTCATGCACTAATCTTACACATGTTCTGAACTTTGCATTCCTCAGGATTCTATAAACATGTAATCAATTAGTTTGTTGCTTAACTAATGTGCCTTGTCTGCTTAATTCATGTGTCTGGCCAGTTTAATCGTTGCTGCCTAATTGCTTCTGTGATTAATCCATGATTGTCTTAAGTACTAGAATGAGTATTTAGCTTAACTATACTTCAACTTATTTGAATTGTGTGCTAAGTAGGAACTTTGTTTTCTTCTTGGTATAGTTCTTCCTGCAACTCTGTGTCCTAAACTTTCTTTCTTCTGAAACCAAACTTTTCTTTTTTTTAAAAAAAACCTGCCCCTACTCCCTTTTATGTACTGGTTTTAAAACCCCACTCCTAGTCTCTTAGGTTCTCAACCATCCTAGTGTGAGCACTGCTTAGGGTCCACACGAGACTCCTCTGAACTCTGACACACTTGGGGTTGGTTTTCCAATATCTTATGAATTGCTTTCTGAATGTGTGGTTCTGGTGTAAGCATTACCCTAGGTCCCCTGAGGCCATTGGGAACTTTGACACACTGGAAACATGTTTTTGACGGACTGTGGAGGAATCACTGTGTTGTTGTTATGGTGGAAAGTCTGGCTCCCAGGTTTATTTGGGCCTATGAAGGCTCCCTATAGTGTAATTATAACCATTATGTAATTCATTTGATATTCTGGGTTGTAATAACTCTGTAATAACATATATGGGAATATTTAGTGAAGCTAGGGGGTTTACTTACATCTCTTGTTAAAACTGGGTAGAAATCCTGCCTATAGGATTTAATTATGTTGATTGAACTATGTGAGCACCATGATGTGTTTAGAAATCCTGCCTATAGGATTTAATTATGTTGATTGAACTATGTGAGCACCATGATGTGTTTAGAAATCCTGCCTATAGGATTTAATTATGTTGATTGAACTATGTGAGCACCATGATGTGTTTAGAAATCCTGCCTATAGGACTTTCACGATCATTTTGATCTTGATTTTACATTTTCATAATAGAGATCCTGCTTATAGGACTTTCATTTGATTATGTACATTAGAAATCCTGTTTATAGGATCTATACATGTTTTCAACAAACGTGCATTAACAATCATGCCTATAGGACCTTGTTGTTTGAGCTAATTATCTTTCATGGCAATCTGTTTAAATTCTGCCTATATACTATTAATAGATATCATGCCTATAGGACTAAAAAACCAGTTTTAAACTTAGACATCCTGCCTATAAGGTTTAAGTCAATTCAACATTTAGAATTCATGCCTATAAGGTTTAAGTCAATTCAGCATTTAGAAATCATGCCTATAAGGTTTAAGTCAATTCAGCAATTAGAAAGCATGCCTATAGGATTGAAAAAGGAATAAAACCTATCTCTATAGATTAAAATCCGTGCTACACCTAGAAATCATATCGATAGGCCTGTAATTAATACGCTCGTAGTAATCATGCCTATAGGATCCTATTGGTCGATTCTGAATCCATTCTCTACTGTCAATCACTTAGGCAATATATCTGTAGGACTTAATAATGATTCTGGGGTTATATTTGTGACATATTACTGCATAAAGTGCTCAGGTTCATACTGAATAAAATCAGTAGGCAAACGAATACGTCTCTGCATTCTATTTTTCCCACATAGATATCCTGCCTATAGGATTCCAACGTTAATAAAGTTTGCTGATTCAATTGCGTGCTTTTGTTGTCTATGTGCGGAGGTCAATGTGAGTCCATATTTGTTCCTTATCTGAAAGTCCTATTTGTTTTTGTTAATCGCCTAGATTTCACATTTTAAGTACCATAGGCTGATCTAGAACTATCCCAAATAGAGGTCCTAATACCTCCAGGGCCATAGGTAGGGGACGGGTAGCGCACGCATAAGGAACGAGCTAGAAACTAATAGAGCGCTTAAGTAACAACTTAAAGATAGCAATGAGTAGTAGGGAGATGATAGTCCATGCGTTAATACAATGAGTGACACCCCGACTTGAGGGAGTTACAAAGTATTGTATGGAATGATCCTATAGGCTAAAAAACTTAGGACCCCCCCCCCCCATACTCTTGTTTTAAAAATAGATTGAATATCGTATTTGTCCAAATCGCTTTCTACCTTTTTTAGACTAATTCTCTTAATTTAATTTCGGCCGAGACCCACCATTGTGGACCTCGAGGGGTGCCTAACACCTTCCCCTGAAGGTAATTTAAGCCCTTACCCGATCTCTGGTGATGTAAACTGGTTAAATGAGTTAATTGCTCTAGGTGCCCTAACACACCTTAATCTGTTAGGTGGCGACTCTTCCAATTCCAAACGCATCCCGAAAAGGAGTTGTCCCAAAAATGTCGAAACCCGATTTTGCGAGAAAAAAGGGGCGCGACAGCTGCAAATTTTAAGGGAGTAGGTATCGGAGCCGTTTTGGTGTCGGAAACCAGTCAACATTACCTGGTATCTGCAAAACTCAGGTTTCCATGCACCAATAATATGGCGGAGTATGAAACCTGCATATTAGGGCTTAATTTGGTTGTCGACATGAATATCCAAGAATTGTTGGTAATTGGTGATTCAGACTTGCTGGTACACCAGGTACAAGGAGAATAGGCTACAAAGAACACCAAGATACTACCATATATGCATCACGTATAAGAGATGATGAATAGATTCACGAAGATAGAGCTTCGGCATGTCCCTATTGTTGCATCCCATACCTTAGTATTAGGATGTGCCGTAGTAAATCCACATGAGTTCGAAGGGATTATGTCTATTAGGAGGTTATAGACGGTTTAAGACATTAATATTATGAGACCATGTAAGCTTACAACCTTGGTATAGTTAGATATTATGTTAGTGTGGTATTTTCTTTTAAGTGAAGTATTTTAGTAGAAGTTTTATAAGTATAATTTTGTGTAGTTATCATTATTACTATTTTCGGATGTGATAAATTATACACATAAAATAAGAAAGTTTATGAGATTATTTTTATTGTAAATATGAAAATTATTTTCTCACAAGAAAAGAAAGTTATCTTTTTTACCATTTTAATAATTAAGCGTACGAGAATTTTTACTATTTATATGAGATTAGAAAAATTAGAAATTGAGAAAATATATATTTTTTACGTGGATGTTTTAACGAAATAATAGTATATGTATTGATTTTATAAGGTACCACATGGCCATGATAGTAAAATGTATAGAGTGTATTAAATAAGTAGTATTTCAGATAATTTGAGACAATTTATAATTATGCAGGTAATTAGTTGATTACCGGATAGCGGGATACTACCTAATTGATTATTGGATAAAGTTTAAATTTCCCAACAAGAGAATTACGTGACAGCAAGCCACTTTCCAAACAAGTGACTTTTAGTCACTTTGGATTATGTGGCAACCCACAAGAGTGGAAGGTCTAAGGAAGCTAGAAAATATACATAAAATTATACAAATGATGAATTAGTTTCCCTTCCCTCTACATGAGCTTTTCCCTACCAGATGCAAGTTTTTGCTCGTGAAAGGTGCATAGTGATGTCGTTGGATGAGATGAATATGTAGAAATCACAAATAAACACATCTTGTGAATGTGTGTGAAGTTGAGAAAGAAGGTTGACAACCCATGTGTTGGCACTTCTTCCAGCCTGCTCACAGTTATCAAGTAAGCAGGTTTTAAAACTACAGCTCAAGTCCATAAGCAGTGGTATTTGCTTCATTTCACTTAAAATTGGCATCTTAGTCCTGCTACACTTATCAAATAGCATTTCTTACAGCCACTAGCCTTGTCACCAATTTAATGATCTGCTTCTTGCACTGGCATCCTTATGCAAGGTCAATACGAAAGTGATATTAGTAAAAGAAAGCTTGTTAAGATTTATTTCCTTAAAAATATATTAGGAATATAGGCAGATTGTTAGTTTAGTGGGTTGCAAGTTTTATTTATGACTTATGAACTTTAGTTTATCAGAAATTTTGCGTAGTTTTAATCTGTTTATGCATGTATGATGGCATATCACAGTCCGCAAGTCAGTATATTCAACACCCTTTCTCATTCTTCATTCCGGGAGGATTACGATGCAATCTTTCTCAAAAATATCATACGGATTTTTCCCTACTTCGATCCGCGGTTACGCATTGTCACAATCAACGGTGTTAGAGGGACTGTCAAGAGAATCGACTCAGGTATGTTAAGGCTAATCTTTTCTTCTTTTGGCATGATCCAAGTAACGATACGTAAACGTAATGCTATTCCATAAGTGATTCTACTCTTAGCAGTTAAGGATGCCTATGTTATCCATTCCCGTAAAAGTGATATTCAAGCATGTCTAAGTATGTATCTAATCCCTATTGAGGTATGTGATACAAATTTTAATATTTATAATATAAGTGATACGTGCATCTTCATGCATTTACCACCGGGCTACGGCCAGTCGGGCAGTTACCACCGGTTGGGCAGTTATGTATCATTATTTACCACCGGTTAGGCAGTCATGCATATTCATTTACCACCAAGCTACGGCCAGTCGGGCAGTCATAAATTTACCACCGAGCTACGGTCGGTCGGGCAGTCATGCATTTACCACCGAGCTACGGCCGGTCGGGTAGTCATGCATTTATCACCGCGCTACGGCCGGCCGGGCAGTTACCATTGATCAGTTGGGCAGTCATTCATAATACATTATGGATAATAGTCTCAAAGAGAAGCATTGTATATATGTAAGTAAAATAAGTATGCATATACAGTGGCACTTCAGAGATTCATGTATATTCTTATATATCTTTAATTAATGTTGACTTAATGTTATGTTTCAGTTCTGCCTTACATACTCAGTACATTATTAGTACTGACGTCCTTTTGTTGGGGACGCTGCATTCATGCCGGCAGGTATAGATAATCAGTTTGACGAACCTTCATAGTAGACAAGATAGGCTTTAGCGAAGGATCGGTAAGACTCCACCTCATTTGGAGTGCAGCCGAGTCTATGAGTCATCATGTCAGAATTTTGCTACAGACTTATGGATAGGACGGTACCCTATCCCATTTGATGTCTAATAATCTTAGAGGCTTTGTAGACAAATGTTCATTTTGTACATTATGTCAGAGGCCTTGTCGGGCCATATGTATTCATGTTTTAATAAAAAATGGTTTAGTGATACAGTGTTTTACCACTTACAAGTTGTACATTATGAGTTGTGGCTATGTGGGCCCATTATAGTTACAAAAGGAGTGAGTCCAGCTAACTCGACATGTGTATGTTCTAGTTTTGGTCGAACGATCGTGAGTTAGAAAGTGGTTCGCTCGGGCCAGTACGGCACCGTGTGCCAGCCACGCCTCCCCAGATTTTAGGCGTGACACCTATAATCCAAAATGAATTCGCAGATGCACTGGCCACCTTGTCCTCCATGATACAACACCCGGACAAGAATTTCATCGATCTCATTCCGGTAAGGATTCATAATCGGCTGGCTTACTGTGCTCATGTTGAAAAAGAAGCAGATGGAAATTTATGGTTCCACGATATCGAGGAATATTTGGAAAAAGGAGAATACCCAGAGCATGCAAACCATACTCAGAAACGCACACTTCGGAGATTGTCTAACCATTTCTTCCAGAGCGGAGTAATTCTATATAGAAGACCGATCTAGGGCTATTACAGTATGTCGACGCCAAAGAAGCCTCCAAACTGCTTGAAGAGATACACACTGGAACCTGCGGTCCACATATAAATGGTTTCGTCCTAGCCAAGAAAATACTTAGAGTCGGATACTTTTGGATGACTATGGAAACATACTGCTTCTGGTATGTCCAGAAATGTCATCAGTGCCAGATACACGTAGACATGATAAGGGTACCTCCAAATGAACTCAATGTAACAAGTGCACCTTGGCCTTTTACTGCCTGGGGAATGGATGCCATTGGACCAATCAAGCCTGCCACTTCAAACGGGCAAAGATTCATTCTAGTGGCCATAGACTACTTCATGAAATTGGTTGAAGCTGCATCTTACAAAGCTGTAACCAAGAAAGTCGTTGCAGATTTCGTTAGGGACCGTATTGTTTGCCAATTCGGGGTTCCAGAATCCATCATCACTGAAAATGCCGCCAATATCAACAGTGACCTAATGAAAGCTATGTGCGAGACCTCAAAATCAAGCACAAACACTCCACAGCATATCGGCCCGAAATGACCGGAGTCGTGGAGGCTACCAACAAGAATATTAAAAAGATAACAAGGAAGGTGGTAGAAAATCACAAGTACTGGCATGAGAAGTTACCATTTGCCTATTGGGATACCGTACCACAGTCTGCACGTCAACTGGGAAAAATCCTTACTTATTGGTCTACGGTACTGAAGTTGTTATTCCCGCCGAGGTAGAAATTCCTTACTTGAGAATTATACAAGAAGCTGAACTCAGTGATGCAGAATGGATAAAGAGATGTTATGAGCAATTAGCTCTCATTGACGGGAAAAGAATGAATGTAGTGTGTCATGGTCAGCTTTATCAGAACAGAATGTCCAGAGCTTTCAACAAAAAGGTCAAACCTAGACAGTTCACATTGGGGTAGCTGGTTCTGAAATGAATCTTTCCACATCAGGATGAAACCAAAGGAAAATTCTCACCCAACTGGCAAGGACCCTACATAGTTCACAGGGTACTAATAGGAGGAGCACCCATAATCACAGAAATGGATGGAGAAATTTGGCCAAAGCCTATCAACTCAGATGCAGTCAAAAGATATTATGTTTAAACTGTTTACATTTATTCATATGATGTAATTGAACTATGCTTGACCTGATTCCCGTTTAAGAAGGGATACGTAGGCAGCCCTGTGGGTTCGGTCACAATACAATAAAATTTTCATTTTCCCCATAACCAGAAACTGGGGCAGAATTTTGAGGAGGACCCTCAAAATTTTGAAGCAAGTTCAGCCAACGGCACCACGTGCGGAACAACCAGAAATTTGTCTAGATAACTAGGGCAAAATTTTTAGGAGGACCCTGAAAATTCTATGGCAAGAAGGTCGCAATGTCTCTGATAGTGTCACAGTTACCGGTTCATCTGATTGATTTTTTTTTTAAAATTGCATAGTACTATGTTTTGAATAACTATGCATGCATATTTTTTGAAACTTTATTTTTTGGCCAGATGCTACCCATGGTAACTCGAACAGAATTTCGATGCGGAGTAGAGCAAAGCAAGCAGACAAAGGCACGAACCAACCTCCCCCGCAAAACTCATGATTTTTCTTTGAATGCGGGAACAAGAGATAGCCGCCAGTACGTCCGCACCTTAGAATCACTGTCTTAGCAACAACAAAGCTACCAAACTCATCTCTAGCTAAGAAATACTCTGCTATCACTTATTATCTATTAATTGCATAAGGCTAAGCAATGCCTTCCTATTGCATGATACTAAGAATTGTCTCAACCTTGCATAAGGCTAAGCCATGCCTCCTTAATTGCATAAGGCTAAGTTATGCCTTCCCATTGCATGAGACTAAGAATTGTCTCAAATCTTTGCATGAGGCTAAGTCGTGCCTCCTTAATTGCATAAGGCTAAGCACTTTCTTCCCATTTCATAAGACTAAGCATTGTCTCAACCTTGCATGAGGCTAAGCCCTGCCTCCTCAAATGCATAAGACTAAGCATTGATTTCCCATTGCATGTGACTAAGCACTGTTCCAACTTTGCATGAGTCTAAGACCTGCCTCCTCAACTGCATAAGGCTAAGCTCTGGCTTCCCAACATGAGACTAGGCATTGTCTCCAATCTTGCACGAGACTAAGCATTGTCTCTCTTTGCATAACCACAAATGGTGTTATTCCAAAACCTTGCATTATTCTCTTCTCTCAGGGCTAAGCTCTGCCTCCGATCTTACACAAGACTAAGCTCTGTCTTGTTTCATCTCAAGCATCATGTCTCTGCATGTCATGGGCTGATACATAGCCAATTTGTTTGAAGGCGTCATAGTCCGAAGGCATCATCCTCATAGCCGGGAGACACCATGCCATGGCTTGAGGATCTCTTAATACTGCACATCATTATTCAAAGGCATCATGTTCAGAGGCATAATCCTCATGACCCGAGAACATCATTTAATCGCCTGCGAATCCCTTACCTCACACTATATGCCCCGGGATGTCATGGTCTAAGGACATCATCCTCACTGTCCAAAGACAATCTCCATGGTCCAGAGAGAATTTGCATCATGTTTAAATTGCGCGCATCATATTTTGATTTTGCAGGTGATCTAGGAAGTAACCATTCTCCTAAATGTAGCAATCTTCGCTCCAGTTTCCATTCAACGTTCATACCCTTCAATTATTTCAAACATAACCGAGCACCGTCTATTACCCATTCCCATCTGATAACCGTTCAAATATATGTAAACATTCTAAGATACATCCATTCCCAATTGTCACACCTCCACACAGGGTTGGATACGGGAGTTTTTCCACTTTACGTGACACTATACGGTCTTGGGATTTAGTTTTAGATTTCAGAGTCGCAACCCGAAATTTTTTACGGTGTTCCGGGACACCATTTATTTATTGAAATCCCAAACCGAGGAAATTTGACTCTGTTTTAATTTTTCTGCGACCAGAAATCCGAGTAAGGAATTCTGTTAACCCGGGAGAAGGTGTTAGGCATTCCCGAGTTCCGTGGTTTTAGCACGGTCACTTAACTATTAATATTCGGCCTAATTATCTAATTATTTACATGTTTTAAACCTATTGTGCCTTTACCTTTCCTACTTTTTATCCGCATTTTAATATTTATGGAATTATTTTAATACAAGTCATGATTGACATGCACTTGTTGTTTTGGACACGTTGCAAACCGCGCCACATGAAATGTACCCGCGATTTACAACATGCATATTTAATTAACGTTTTGAGTTAGAGTCAGGGACATGAGTTGCCACATCCGAGTGTAGATTATATGACTATGGTCATGACGATTAAATATGCCTATTTGAGGCGATATTCGATTGTTCTCTAGGTTTTTGGGGTTTTTTTTATCTAAAAGAGGTATTTTTAGCTTATGGGTGTGTAGATAATTTTTTGATATTTATGGATTTACCTTGGGACAAGTCACGGTGGTGTGCACTTGTTGTTTTAAACACATTATAATTACGCCACATGAAACGCACCCGTAATTACAACATGTGATTTCTACCATAATTTTGAAGTTAAAGGCGGGGACATGAGTTGTCACTCCCGAATGTTGGTTAGGTGGCTTCAGTATAATATTTGATTTTTCTATCAAAATTTCGAACTAAAGGGATCCATTTCTACCTAGAAGATCTCCTAAACGATA
>ML313031.1:0-10795 GCA_005239505.1 Nicotiana paniculata | reverse complement strand
CCCCCCTAACGCCAGGAGGGGCCTGGCGTTATGGCCCTAACGCCCCCCTAACGCCAGGGGGGCAGTCTTATATGGGGTAAACACCCCCCTAACGCCAGGGGGGCCTAGCTTTAGGGGGCAAACGCCCGGCTATCGCCCGGGCGTCTCCTTTTGCGTATTTTCGACGTATTTGCATCCCTTGCTCCGTTTCCATCTCCAATTCACCTACACATAAAATAAACTCCATTAAGCACATAACAAGTGTNTTCCCCCCCCCCCCCCATAATTGGAAACTGGGGCAGAATTTTGAGGAGGACCCTCAAAATTCCGAAGCAAACGACAGGCCAGATGTATTCAGCCAGCCAGAATTTTGAGGAGGACCCTCAAAATTCCAAAGCAAGTTCAGCCAGCCACAGCACGAGCAGCAGTCAGAGGCATCCACCCAGAAAACTGGGGCAGAATTTTGAGGGAGGCCCTCAAAATTCCACAGCATGAGAGGTTGCAATGTCTCCAACCGTTTCATGTTGTCGGTTCATCTAAAACTAGTTTAGTTTATATATTATACTTTTACAAAATCATGCATATTTATCGAAACAGCTTGTTTAGCGAGCTCTACCCCAATGATGCGAACAGTATCGTGATTAAGTAGACGAGCCAAGTAGAGCCAGCGGGAATGCAAACTAACCTTCCCCTTACAAAACTCACGATCTTTCTTTGGATGCAGGCACAAAATTACAAAAGCCCCGAAACATATTATCCGTTCAAAGAAAAGACATCGTTTTTCAAACTCATCGCACACGCCAACATTTATTATCAGCACAAACGATGCTTCATCATCGCAATGCTCAACCATAATTAAACGCCAACATTTATTATCAGCACAAACGATGCTTCATCATCGCAATGCTCAACCATAATTAAACGCCAACATTTATTATCAGCACAGATGATGCTTTATCATCGCAATGCTCTACCGCAATTAAACGCCTGTTAAGAATTCATGTTGTCCTTCCTTTAAATCTTGCATAAGGCTATCATTTTGCCTTCCGAGACTAAGCACTGTCTCCATCTGCATTTTATTTTTTGCATTGCATAAGGCTACCATTCTGCCTTCTGAGACTAAGAACTGTCTCTATCTGCATTTTTATTTCCTGCATTGCATAAGGCTATCATTTTGCCTTCCAAGACTAAGCACTGTCTCCATCTGCATTTTATTTCCTGCATTGTATAAGGCTACCATTCTGCCTTCCGAGACTAAGAACTGTCTCCATCTGCATTTTCATTTCCTGCATTGCATTAGGCTACCATTCTGCCTTCCGAGACTAAGCCCTGTCTCCATCTGCATTTTATTTCCTGCATTGTATAAGGCTACCATTCTACCTTTCGAGACTAAGCATTGTCTCCATCTGCATTTTCATTTCCTGCATTGCATTAGGCTACCATTCTGCCTTCCGAGACTAAGAACTGTCTCCATCTGCATTTTCATTTCCTGCATTGCATTAGGCTACCATTCTGCCTTCCGAGACTAAGCATTGTCACCATATGCATTTTATTTCCTGCATTGCATAATGCTACCATTCTGCCTTCCGACACTAAGCACTGTCTCCATCTGCATTTTATTTCCTGCATTGCATAAGGCTACCATTCTGCCTTCCGAGACTAAGCACTATCTCCATCTGCATTTTTATTTCCTGTATTGCATAAGGCTACCATTTTGCCTTCCGGGGGCTAAATGTTGCCTCCCATTTACCTTTTAAAGCAACCATCGTCTCTGTCATTATCTACCTTGTTTCTTTCCGGGCTAAGCTCTGACCTTTTTAATTCACAAGACTAAGCTCTGTCTTGTTAGCGTCATACTATTGCACTTCTCATGGCTGAAATATCGCCAACCTATCCAAAGGCGTCATCATTCAGAGGCACCATCTTTATGGCCCGAGAACATCATTTCATGGCCCGCAGATCCCTTTTATCACTCTGCATATCATTATTCAAAGGCATCATGGTTCGGAGGCACCATCCTTATGGCCCGAGAACATCATTTCATAGTCTACGAATCCCGCTTCAAGCGATTCATGGCCCAGGACATCATGGTCTAAGAAAGCCATCCTCAACCGTCCAAAGAAAACATTCATAGTCCAATGGGAATATGAATCATGTTTATATTGCGCACAATCTATGCTTGTTATTCATTTGCAGGAAATCCGGTTAAGAACAGCAGCCAGACAGGAGCGGACCGCTCCAGTTCTCCTAAGTACCCCGTAATCCATTTTGTTCACCTTACCTTGCACCTTGTGTCCGTCCTTGTGAGACTTCACCGGTATACTTCGTTGGTGACTCATGAACTACATACGGCCTGATTCCTGTACAACCGGGGATATGTAGGCAGCTCAGAAGCCAGGGTGCATCCTAAATCTTTCATACTATTTCCCTCCGGTCAAAATTGGCCATCATATCTTTACCCGCCAACTCTTTCATCCTTTCCGGGTAAAGAGGGGCAGTTGTTGATACCCAATTTTTCTTCAAATTATTTTCAAACTTGTATATAAACTTTCAAAACCACTCCTTACAGTAACTGGTATTCTCTCACAGTTTTTCGTATTTTTGTCAAATTATTTTCCTGTTTATTTAATACTTTATATTCCATAATTATTCATAAATGATATAATTTCAAATCATTCTCTTACTCAACATGTTATTTATATCCTATTTAATTCCCCTAGGATTTTATTATTTCACAAATTAGCCAATATTGGCATCATTTAATTAATTTCAAAAGTTTTGCAATTATAGCACAAATATGCATTTATACCATTTTAAAATCAATGAATGATCATTTATAATTTTTCTATCTTAGTCAATCGCCTTAATTTCATTTATTTGGTCTCAATTCATTTTTTAAACAATTATTAGCTATTTTATTAATTAATTACCTTATTTAATTGGATATTTAACGTTTAGCCTATTTTTATTTAAATTTTAGCCAACTCTTAACCCAACCCCACCTGAACCAAAACCCACTCTCCAACCCAGCCCAAAACCCACAAATAACCCGGCCCAACCCCACACTTGATCTGAATCGTTGACCAAATGAGATCAACAGTCCAAATCATTGTTACCATAATTAAACATAATCACTACCCCCTTCCGACCCCTCATTCTCTAAAACTCACTCTCTCTCTATCTCTCTCTATTACTCTCTAGCTCTCTCTAGAAGCCTCCTTGGCTTCCCTTGTCCGATGGAGTCCGGTCATCTTCTCTGGTTGGTTCTCTCACCTGAAAGCATGGCTCCTCATCGTCTCATGGCTATTTGTCCACTTTGCACCAGTCCAGTGATGCTCTTGGGCTCTCAGGCGAACCTGGAGCGGTCCAACTCATCTCCCATGGTCCCATGCCACTTTCTGGCCTCCCCGGCCATTTGAGTAAGTTTACTACCTGTTCCGGCTTAGGCCAATGCCGTCTTTGAGGTTCTTCTTACTTCTTTGGGTTCCACGAAACCCTAACCCTATATCTTTCGATTTATTCTAGATCTACTTTAGATTTACAGTATTCCGAAGTTTCTTTCAATGTTTTTCTCTGAAAACTTTCATCTTTAAACAATCTTTCAATTTTTAAAACTAGGGTTTCTCACACCCCTTTCAAAATCGATTTTCCTTTACTTCTACTTTAATGTTATTCTATCATTTTCTTTGTTAATGCGTTTTGATTCAAATCTTCTTACGAAAAACCCCAATTTTTAGGTTTTTAGTCCGTCTTGTTTGCTATGTTTAGCCAATCTGTATATTTCTTCTAGGCTCTCTATGTGCTCTATGTTTCTTACTTTAAATCATTGTTAGGGTTCCTGATACCCTCTACTGACTCTGTAATGTTTTCTTCGAACCTAGGATTCTGTATGTTCTGTACTAGTTTTTCGAATTGTTTCCCTTGATTGTGTGACACTTTCCTTGATTGTGCCTGATTCCCTGTGATTTCAATTTTAGTCGAGATTCCCTCGACTAATTTCCAGAATTAAACCCATACTTTGTTTTGTGAATATGCTATCAGTGTGTACTTTCCTTAATTACGTGTTATGAACCTGGTCTTTATTACACACTCCATGCTTTTACTACCCCTGTTATGGTAAGATCTCTCTATTTGATTCCTTTCCCTAATTTAACTCTCATTGGCCCATTTGAACTTGACTCCCTAATTAAAGGGAGTCCAGGCCTTTAATTGGCACTGATTAGTTATTATTTCCATAATTATGTTAGACTAATTATTCCTTACCTTATTTTCTTTACTCGTTTTCAGAATTATAAACACCCTACTCTCTTTAGCATAACACAACCAATAGATACACGAACACACACACTAACAATACTCATATTGCTCTGAACTCTCACTTGTTTTGCTGCATATTATCTCTTGTTCTTCTGGCTATTCAGTCGGCTGAAAGCCAAGACTGAACAACTTATTGTTGCTCTATTTCTCTGCATATCACTATCCTGTTTCTCTACCTCTCTGCACCTTGATTTTCTATTCTTATTCCTAACTGGTATGTTTCTAGTTTAAGTTTATAGCATCCAACTCAACATGTTTCTGTGTTCAGCATGTCTACTTGCCTATGTGATTCCCCTTTCCCTTTAGTCTAACATGTCTACTGCTTTCCCTTATCTGTTTCCATCATGAATCTGCCTGACTCCCAACACTATGAGCATGCACCCCCTAATACTTAGTTATTATGTAATCCTAATCCTGGACCTAATATGTGATTCTGTTTGACACTCCTCAATCTGATGCTTTTAGATTCCTGGCATGAACATTCTGTGATAACAAGGCTGTGATTATTTAAACCATATAGCACTAGACTAAGGACTATTTGTGTATAAGTCTGCCTCTACTATGTGACTTATTTGTCCCCCAGTCCCACTATCCCTGTTTGTGTTTGCTTCCTAAGCCATGTACGTTTTGGGTTGCCGATTGTCTTGTTTCTTTCTTCTGCAAACCAGTTTTCATAAAACAAACTCTCATGTTGATTTCTGAAGCTATTTTTGAAAATAGCTATTTCCAAAAGCTACTTTTCAAACTCAACTCCTTTCTAAACTATAGGCACATCTCACTACTCTTAGCTCTAAGTTCTGCCCCCTTCGTGTGAGCACTGCCTTGGGACCATTTGAGTACCCATTGAACTCTGACACACAAGGCTGGCATTCCACACTGAACTTACTCATTCCTGGCTAGGGTACTTGGGTGTGAGCAGTGCCTGGAGTCTTTTGAGATCCTTAGGAACTGTGACGCACCTGGGATACAAAAGGTCATGGCATATGGCATTGTTGGATCTGAGGACTTGGGCCTATTGTTAGGCCTTCTATAGTGTAACTTCTTAATTTCCTTATTTATGGAGTTTGTGCAAGGTTGGTCTGTAATAATTAATTGTAAAAACAGTTATGGGTTGGATAGTGAAATGGGCGGGGTTGTGCATGCTTAGTATAACTATAGGTAGAAACCATGCTATAGGATTTATTTTGTATATGTGTGCAATAGTTACCATGCTTAGGAATACTTGCTATGTATGCATTAGAAAACATGTTATAGGCCCACATCTTTTCCATACTCATGCTTCACTTAGAAATCCTATTCGTAGTTAAATAACTATAAAAATGGTTTTTATAATGTTAATGTTTCTGCATCTTCACAATCACTATGTCTAGAAATCCTGTTTTAGGTTAAAAACATTAATCATCAATATTTGCATTAGAGATCATGTTACCCTGGGAATTCATTCTCAGCATGCTCATATTACCTATGCCAAATTCATGTGTTAAGGACATACTGTTATTTGCATTAGAAATCATGTTCTATGTTTAACAACTTAACTACGCTTCTGTATTTCCTGTTTCGAGTCAGAAGATGTGTTAATAAGTAAATTCCGCCTTAAACTAATAATAGATTCTGGTTTCTGAAAATGTTTGTGCATTTAGAAAAGCATGCGTAGGTTTGCATCATTCCACACCCTGTATGCATTTAGATATCCTGTTTTTGTAGGACACTGCATTCACATTAGTAAATACTCACTCCTTTACCATGATCAAGTTTAAACAGGATAATTGAAGTTTGTTAAACCCGCCTAGGCAAGCCTTAGGCATTAAGTTTATTAAAACTGGAAAACTGTCTATTTGTATTATTTGGTTAATTACAGATCAGAATTAATAGTCTAGAACTGGTAAAAAGATTTCTTCTGAAACTCAGTAATCAGACTGCCCCATTACTGTATTCTCGCTTAGACATCCTGCCTTAGGTTCTAACAATGCAAAGACCTCTATGTGTTTGAGTCGTGCTAGTTATGTGTATCAATTTGTGGAGGAATTCATGAACCCCTTATCTGCTCTTGTGTGTCCTCTATACTTGCAATCCTAAGTATTTTATTTTTCGCTTAGAATTTGTCCTTTAAACCTAGGGGTTCTTCCTAGTACCTACCCTTTAGTATAGTAGTCCTAACTTCCTCCAGGACTGATAAGATGGGACGAGTAATAGCACGCAATAGAATCCGTGACCAACACACGCTTTAATTACCTTCACGGGGTGGGAAGGGTAGAATATGGATATGATGACCGGTGGCGCTAATACCACGTGTAGCCCCTCTTCGAGGAGTGATTACCAGGTATTGCATTGATGTGATCCGTATTACTTTAAACCTAGGATATTTTCTCAAATGTTTACTGCTAATTCCTTTTAAACTTTCAATAAAACTCCAATACTTGTTTGAAATCCCCTCTTATGTGGGCCTTGCTTGTTATTTTCTTATTGTTTGAATTCACGAAACCATTTGGCCGGGACCCAAAATTGTGGATCCTGAAGGGTGCCTAACACCTTTCCCTTAGGATAACTTCAAGCCCTTACTCAATATCTGGTAATGCAAACTAGTTCATGAGTTAACTAATCAGGTGCCCTAACGCTCCATAAAATCTTTAGGTGGCTACTCTTCCTTCCAAAGGAGTTTGTCCAAAAATGTCAAGAACCTGATCTCTGCGAGGAAAGAAAAGGGGGCGCGCGCGACACATTCTATCCGATCAAAGACAACGATACCACATCACATATGAAAATTCCACCTTACTTGAAAACACCAAGTCTTATTACTTTATCAACCCAAACTTGAACATTTATAGTTCAATTGCCTTTCCTCCGCCGGAAATCAAATACTGAAATCTCGGAATCACGCTCTGGTAAGACCTTCTCTCAAGTCATTCACTGCCCCGACCTGTAGGCATGCATCCCACCATCACATCAACACCGCGCGATAACCAATCATAAGCATCATAACCACCTGAGCATAGCCTCAAAGCTCTCCGAAATACAATTACTGAGCTGAAACAACATAATATTCTTCCGCAGGGCAACAACAGTAGCCTCAACCAACCGCGCCGAGGAAAAATCACGCACCATATCCGTAGTACCATTACAATTCCTCAAATCCTCGATTCATAGCAAGCGCTTCGCGACGCGTAAGATTGAGTGGCGAGAAATGTAGGCATAAACCCCCAAAGAAATCAAACCGCACAATGAGGAATCAAGAAGGGAAGTACTCCTAACAACCCTGTAGCCTCTCGAAGATAAGTACAAACGTCTCCGTACCGATCCGCAAGACTCTACTAGACTTGCTCATGACTCGTGAAACCTAAGGGAACCTAGTGCTCTGATACCACGTTGTCACGACCCAAAATCTATTAAGGTCGTGATGGCGCTGGACACCAATGTCGGGCAAGCCAACACAAAATAGTTAAATTAAATTCCTATTTTAGCATTTGGAATTTTGTTACCTTTCATTTCATTACATAATAAGTGAATAAAAATCCGTTAATTAAGTAACGATGGTTTAACAATCCATTTAATAAAATAAAGCCCAAACTCATCCCAGAACACGGTGTCACAAGTGCATGAGCATATTTCTAAGAATTATACATGTACTACAATACTTGTCCGGAGTACAAACTGGAGAAGGAATTTAAAATAAAATACAATACATCTTAGGGAGACTCTGCCAGTACGGGTCGTCTCCGGATGGTGCAGCTCGTCTAAGTCTCCAAGTCAGCCACATCATTTCATCAAACAGGGCCACCATCTATGAATGTATCTGTGCAATAAAAATGCACAGCAAGTGTAGCATGAGTACGAAAATGTTTACTCAGTAAGTATCCCGCCTTACCTCGAAGAGGTAGTGACGAGAGGTCGAATTTGAGACTTGCTAGAGGTCAATTTAATAAAAATCAAGGGTGACACTAAGCATGGACGTCATAGGTAATTAACAGATAGTGATAGGAGATAACAACTTCTTCCACATTTACAAATTTGAAGTCTTCTTCATTTCAATTGACAACTTATAATTCAAGGCCAGTAAACAATTAAAATTCACAGAAAATACTCAGCAAATATCATGCGCAAGTATGCCGAGGGTCGAACGGCTCGAACCAACGATAAATGTAAATTGTGCGCTGTCGAAGGGTCGAACGGCTCGGACCATAGATGCATCTATTACCCCGCTCGAGAATCGATCATGCGACGCGGTCATATATAAATAATAGAGTTATCCTGTTCGCAAATCATACATGCGACTCAGGTACTCATAGATACACATATTCACACATAAATTCACATTTTTATCAGAGAAAAAAAATAGTTACTCAAGGAAGTTATAAAATTCTCTTTTAACGGACACGAAGATAGCATTTAAATCTTTTCTGGAAATTCGTTTTCCAAGTTCGATAAGATTTTAAATATTATAAATTTATCAGTAAGGTTACCAGTACGGCAAAATAAAGCATGCTTTACAAGGAAAATAATTATCCAAGGAAAATCAATTCTCTTTCTAGACGATTAAGAAAATAAACTTTAACCTTCTTAGGTATTCGGTTACTAATTCGATAATATCAACATACTAATTACATTAGCAAAATTACAAGTACAACACATAAAGCATGCTACTGGGTCCTAGACTAGCCAAACACAAGCATAATAGTAGCTACGCATGGACTCCCGTCACCTCGTGCATACTTAGCCCCCACAAATAGTAGCACATATTCAATTAGTTCACCTATGAGGACAATTCCTCCTCACAAAGTTAGAAAGGAGACTTACCTCGCTCCGAAGATTCACAAACAGCTTCCAAGCCCTTCCGATGACTCACATTGATGCAAAACGTCCCAAAACTATCCAAATAACGGGCAAACCAATTAAAATATACCGCAATACTTATAACAATTCAATTTATATAAGTTCCCAACTCAGCTCGGAAAGTTGACAAAATTGTCCTCGGGCCCACGTGCCCGGATTCCTAAATATTTCGAAGATAAAGATTACCTATGACTTTACTAACTCCAATATATAATTTGCTCTTAATTTCATGCTCAAATTCGTGGTCAAAATCCAAGAATGCAAATTCTAGGTCTCTCTTCAAAATTTTCCAACTTTTCCACAAATTTTCATGTTCAAATCCATGTATAAACCTTGCATTTAACTTGGAAAGAGTAGAAACAACTTACCTTGACATAGATGACGAAAATCCCCACTTGAAGCTCTCCAAAAATCGCCTAAACAAGAGAAAAATGAGAAGAAATTGCCAAAACCCCTTTTAAAACACTTCACTGACTAGACGACCCTTTTATGTGATCGCATCCCTCCAACCACGATCGCATAAGCCAAGTCCCAGCTGCCTCCAATAATGCAAAATGCGATCACACACATTTCCCCCGCGATCGCATAAGCCAAAAATCCAACAGCCTTCAAAATGCACTATGCGATCGCATACTCCTCTCTGCGATCGCATAAGCCAAATCCAGCAGCCTCCAATTTCCTCTTCGCGATAGCACTCCCCTACCTACGATCGCATAAGCCAAATTCCAGCCTTCAAATTTTCCTTCTTCACGATCGCGTACCAACTACCGCGATCGCAATGCACACCAACTGCACCAGAAAACAGCAGCAGCAATCCATGGAAAAATGATCCGAAATTATGCCTAAACACACCCGAGGCCCCCGGGAACCTGTGCAATCACACGACTCAGTCCCATAACATCCCACAGACTTTATCGAGGCCTCAAATCACATCAAACAATGCCGAAACCACGAATCACACTCCAATTTTAGCTTTATGAACTTTGAAATTTCAAACATCTATATTCGATGTCGAAACCTATCAAATCACGTTCGATTGACCCCAAATTTTGCACACAAGTCACATTTAACATTACGGACCTGCTCCAACTTTCGGAATCACATTCCGACCCCGGTATCAAAATTTTCACTTTCGGCCAGATTTCTCAAAAACCTTCAAATTTCTATCTTTAGCCAAATGACTTCAAAATGACCTACGGACCTCCGAATTCACTTCCGATCACACTCCTGACTCCATAATCACCATACGGAGCTATTCCCAAACTCGGAATCCCAAACGGATATCAATATTACTGAAATGCACTTCAACCCACACTTACGAAATTTTTCTAAAATGCTGACTTCTATAATATGCGCCGGAATGCTCCCAGGTCATCCAAAATGCGTCCCGAAAATATGCCCAAGTCTGAAATCATCATACGAACCTGCTGGAACCTTCAAATCATGATTCTGAGGTTGTTTACTCAAAAATTCAATCTTTGTCAATTCTTCCAACTTAAGGCTTTCGAAATGACAACTTTCTTTCAAATTCGACTCCGAACTTCCCGAAATTCAGTCCCGACCACACCCACCAGTCATAATACCGAAAATGAAGCTGCTCATGGCCTTAAACTACCAAACGACGCGCTGGAGCTCAAAACAACCGGTCGGGTCGTTGTAATATATATATATA
>ML313029.1:0-30338 GCA_005239505.1 Nicotiana paniculata | reverse complement strand
ATAATTTATCTTAAAAAAAAAAAAAAAAAAAAAAAAACAATTGATACACATTAGCATCAAAATGTCTGACGTATCATTCATATCATTCAAAGTTAAGCAACCAGAACACTGATTTTGTGTTGCTACCTGGGTAGACATCTTTTGTTTTGAATAACTCTGACTTATATGTTTATCTTCTTGCTAGTAGGATGTTAAGAAATTCCTCTGAATTCAGCTTTACTTACAATAAGTCAGCTTTTTTCTTTTACCTCACCAAATTTATGCCAGGGTCACTTGGAAGATTAGGTTGCTGGTGTAATAACAAGCATGCAGCTTATGTTGAGAATTGAATTTTGGAAAAGAATGTGCAACTGCTATGTTCCTTCTAGTAATTATGATGGATTTGTGTGGTGTTAGACTAAGTTGGTATGCACAATAGGGCTTTAACTATCGCATCTGTAAAAGCCCAGCCCACTAATGATATTGTCCGCTTTGGACCTAGGCCCGCATGGCTTTAAAACGCGTCACTTGGCACTAAGGCCTGTCTACTTATAAACCCAACATCTCTACGGTGTTTTGTCGATATGAAATTCGCTTAGGGTGTCACACACACTCCTCCCCCCTTAGGGACTCAGTGTCCTCGTTGAGGTTTGCCCCACCAGCGTTCACGTATGCACGCGTATACCAACTTTGTCACGATCGGGCTTAGGAGCATGTATCCCCGAGTAAGCCTCAAACGAACAGTTTCTCCTATTTTTGGACTATCCAATTTTTTTATCTCAAATCAACAAAGAACATCCTAATATCAATCTAACAAATAATAACTTTATCAATTAACCAAAACAAATCTCCACCATTATTAGCCAATCCACTAACAACCAGAAATACTAAATGCATCTCCAAATTTGGTAAAAAAGTGCAAAACTCGTCACAAGTCTAAAAAATTAAAGAATACACATGACACTGAAAGATGACTATGTAGCGACTCTAAGAGTTCAAACGAAAAGAACAATAACAATTAAATAGACTCTTTGCCCACGCGAAGCAATGCGGAGCTCACTAGAATTGACTAACTCGTATGCTCTAGCTAACGAGATCCTCGCCTGAGTCAACTGTTGTCTCTTAAATAGCGGGGAGTGAGTCGCTAGTTTAGTGAGTAATAACACTTAACCACAACCGTTTTTAATGGGGATAAGTTAGAAAATATGCCATATATAATATGCAACAAAATGCCCTTTTATAAATGATAAACAATAATTAGTCTCATGTATTTCCCGTAAACAAAAATCAATTTAACAATTTGATAATAAACTCAATTATTATTTCATGTCAAATATTCAAGTTTGGGAGGTTCCTAAGAGTGGATCATGTAATCGGTAGTAACTGTGGACCTCTTTGCAATAACAATAAGTCAAAGATAACGATAGTCCCTACTCCAGGAAAATAGGTAACTGTATGCTAGTTCTACCTTCCCACTTGCGAGGGCTATAATGATAATCGGTAATCCATAATTTACAAGGTGCACCAGGTTAAACGAACCCGCCGTCGGCTACGGATGTTTCAAAGTCTCCTCCCATTTATACTTGTCTTTGTAATCAACCAATACTTACATGAAAATATTTTTAAAACAGTACAGGGCATTTAAGTTCTTATCAAATCATGTAATTTCATTCAGTAACGATAATCATATCTCAAGTAACAGTGAGAATATTTAAAATAACGGCAATTATCTCAAATAAATATTTCGGTATCATATCAAGTAAAGGACTTGCCCCACATGCAAATCAGAATCTGCGATAACACGTTACTTTTAAAATCATGTATAAATCATGCAAGTTATGGAACACAAAGTGCGGTAAGGTTACTACTCATGTCGAAATACCAACCGCGTCACCTCGTGCAATCTGTATGACCTACTTCAATCTATCTATAATCACATCATATCGATCTCGTATCAGTTTTGTTGTTTAGGCTAATCCGTAATTAATTTACAATATCCAACTCTTGGAGTTTCATGTTGATTCTCAATTATTGTTTTTTAAAAAGTTGGATTTGTCCAGGCAAAAACAATTCTACATCTTAATCATGCTCCTTAAGTCAAATGTAAACTTTTGAGATTTTACTGTAGAAAACATAATTCCAGATTACTTTTATAAACTTCTAAAACATGTTTAAGTAAAATAATTGCACTATGTCATCATGGAAGCAACTTTCTATCAATTTCAACCATTTCGTAGAATATATTCATCTGATTTTAATACCACATGATACCGATATGTGCATAAGTCTAAACCAAATAGAACCACTGTCCATAATAATCTCTTTTTCCAGTGCCCTATGAAGTTTCATAGAAGGACAAGGGAAACAACACTACAGAGAAGAACTTAGCCTTCTTTAGTTGAAAGAGACCTGCCACAATTTACTCAAGCTTTAAAGCTTCTTGCTATTTGGTTTCGATTATTTGATGAATCTAAAACCTTTGCCGATAGGTTTAGTTGCGGCAGAAGCTTTGGCTTCGTTTCCCTTCCTTAATCCCCTTTTCTCTTCTTGTTTCGTCTTTCCTATTGGGCTTTATCCTATTTTTTATTATTATTATTATTATTATTTTGTTTAAGCTATTAAATGACTAATATGCCCTAACTTAAATATGGGGGTATTACAGCATCACTACTATTCTGATACCATGATGTCATTTGTAGGTTGAGGAACGACTGGTGTCGGTGGACGAATTGCTTGATGCTGATGAAGTTTTTTGTACGGGAACAGCAGTGGTTGTATCTCCTGTGGGTAGCATTACTCATCGAGGGAAAAGGTATACACGTATTGTTTGGTTTGGTTTTGTTTTGCCCAGCTGATGATGCATCAAATGATGTATCCTGTATAGTGATTGTGTGGATCTTATTGGAGTTACTTTTGCAGGGTAACATATGGAAATAATGGGGTCGGTCTTGTGTCGCAGCAATTATACTCTGCACTTACTAGCCTACAAATGGGACTCACAGAGGATAAGATGGGTTGGATTCTCGAGCTTAAGTGAGCTTCCAATCAAGAGTGTAGTATTTTCTGTTGGTGCAAAAAAATTTAACTTGGAAGTTTTCAGACACTTGTGATCCAGAGTGTATCTTGATTGTTCGACCCATGATGCGTGTCAAATATATCTGTGTGTTTGATATGTATCCCTCATCTATAAATAGTCGTTTCCACCCAAAATTTGCTGATTACTCATAAAATTTTGTTATTTCACAAAATCACTGTCATCTGGTTGTTGCGCAGTAAATAACTTTATGTCAGAAAACTTCAAAGGACAATGTGCTTTGAACTTGAGTTGCCTGCTTTGTGTACTTGCACATATTCATGGCTATCTGGAAGCTAGAAGAGGACACTTAATTGAAACAAGTTGGAATTTCGAGATGTTCCTACTGAATTTTTTATTACCCCATTAGTTTTTGCAAGTACAATGAAGAAGGGAAAATTGATGTTATATGGCCTATAATGAACTAGCATGTGAAAAGAGTAGTGTGGCATCTTCTAGCCTGTTTGGTCAAAGCTTCTTTTTTAGTTAAAAATGTTTTTTTACCAGGTGTTTGGCCAATTTTTTTGCTTGAAAAAAAAATTGTTTTTAAGTAGAAGCAGAAATAGTTTTGGAGAAGCAGATCCAAAAACACTTTTTGGAAAATGTTTTTTGAGAAAAGTATTATTAGAAACACTTTTTAAAAGCTTGGTGAAACATTAATTGTTGATTAAAAGTACTTTTTAGATTAATTAGCCTGTGTTTTTCAAATTAATTAGACAAACACAAATTACTTCTCACCTTTGAGAAAAGTGTTTTTTAAAATAAGCAAATTTTAGAAGCTTGGCCATAAGAGTTAACTTGCGAAGAAGAAAGACCAACTTGATCTACGAGTTGATTGTATGTTGATCGTTAGACTATTCAAAGTTCATTTATGAATTCTATGCGAGATTCAGATTTGTGCGACATATGAGCGGATTACATTATCAATGAAAAACAGAAAAGTATGACTTCAAATCAAGTTTGAAAAGTTGACTAAGAGTAAGTTCATTGTTGGAAAGTTGTCTGAGGCAAAAAGAAATGAGGAAACAAAATGACTTAAAATTGAACCTAGTAGCCTTAATCACCAAAGCTATTAACATTATCGAACCTAGTAGCCTTAGTAGACATGGTCCTGTATTTAATGTGCAATTCACATTATCTGTTAAATAATAAAACAACTGTAGAGATCAAAATCTCACAGCAAATTTTTACGTTCTTTTTGGAGAACAATAAACGTAAGCTAGCTAGAATATTCGCCTGCATTGATTTATGTATAATGAACCTCAGACATTTTACATTCATCAACTTGAATAGGTCAAATAATACTAAAGTTTTACCACCACACCAGTTTCACACACGGGGAAGAAATAATGTAATGAAATAGATGAAACAAATACTACAATCAATGCCATGGTCTAGAAACTCGCAGAACTAGGGAAAATCACAATAACTCGAATTCACTACTACATACTACCCAAAATCTGAGTACTAAGTTGCTTTTACCACAATAAGCAAAACATAAAATAGTAGACAACACGCAAACCACTTGATATAATGTTACTTACACCCACAGCTCTTTGATAAATACTAAACATTCACAGCCGTACCTACTCTAAAAATTACCATTTACAAAATACTTAAAAGTATGAGTTAGCCTGCGCCATTTGCATGTTTGGGATTACACATAATGAGTCACCAAAAATGGCAGTTGAACCAGCCACGATCAGTCGTTAGCTTGAATCTTTTTGTAGGAGGGCCTGAAAGTTTCAAATAAAGAAAAAGCAAACAGCAAACTATTTGAGGCTCATGTGCTACTATTCTCACATCTGGCAAGCTCACTATCTCCTCTTTGCCCTAGTCCTTCGGGATCTGCCCTCAGGCTTCCCATTTTGATCTGCTTCCAAGCTATCCTTGTTCCCCACCTTCTGACCACTTTCCCCAGACAGAGTCTCCTGCAGCAACATGCTTTTATCATTCACATCGAACAGACCGTGAAAAGAACAAGGTAAATCGGGGAAATCCTCACAAAATAAAATGGTAATTTGGGGAGAGGACAGGCAAATAAAGGGCAGCCCAGCGCACAAAATATCCCACATTCACGTGTGGTCCGGAGAAGGGCCGCACCCCAAGAGATTGTGATGCAGGCAGCTCAGCCACAACTGATACAACTAGGATAGCCTCTTCAATTCGATGAAACCAGGCCTAATTTAACATGCACTCTTCGTCCCAATTTAACTGGCCTAATATAACTGGGCAACAGAACAGGTATTAAAGTGAAAGTTGAAATTTCAGTGTACTCAGATATGCGAAAAGTAGAAATATCAAATTTGTGAAAGATTTCAAACTCTCTTTAGTGAGAAAATAGGCCCCAATATAACATTTTTATGGTAGGATATTAAAATAGAGAAAAATTCCCTTTCTATGACAGTGGACACAAATTTCAGACAACTCAAAATAGAATCTAGGACTTATAACTGAGACAGAAGAATATACCTACTTTTAGTGCATACGACAAAATAGACTTGCTTCTAACTTATATCTATCAATGCATTGCATGTACATTGAAAAAAGAGGATACATGCACTGCCTGAGTTTCATACAATAAGAATGCAGAGAAATATCTCAAGTTTAAAAGCATAAATGATAAAATAGAGAAGAAGCTAGAAAAACGAACACAGAAGATAATGTGGGTTATATAAAATTAAAAATAAAATAAAATAAGGAGTAACAAAACAGGGAGTATACCAGAGAATCAAGACAGAAGATTACTCTATGTATCACATAATATATAACACGACTCTAACAATATATGCGATGCTAAGGCGGAAAACTTCCCATATGTAAAATTCTTAAAAAGAAAATAATTTCAAATCCACATGAAGCTGTATCAATGCTAGCATTGTTTAAACACACAACTATACAAAGAGAATAGGCTTACCTGACTTCCCTCCATGACTTTTTTAACATCTATTGTTGTCACTTCTCGAACTGTAACAATTTTATCAACATACACAGTGGTCTCTGCTGCAGCAATGGGATTTTGGTCTGGTGGCACTTCCAAGTGTTCAACTTCTGGTGCGTCTGGTGCTGTTGATAATGGACTAGAAAGAACCAGAAAACAAATAAAGCCATCAGACCAATATCCAATTTCTATTTTATAACATACTGAAGGGGAAGTGGGATAACAGAAAAGTGTGTGCAAGGGGGATAAAAGAAAAGTGTGTGCTACTTGACATGTCAGTTATTAAGAGCAGAGAATTACCGTGATGCACCATTCTCGGCCGATTGAGTTATAAAATCCCCATTTTCCCTCCGCCTTTTGTTACTTTGTGTACGATCAAGCAACGTATCAGCACATCTCTTAAGCCATGAGAATGGAGTAGAGAGAGGAGAAGATGAATTATCGTTTTCTTTCAAGCTGGAAGAAATATCTTGTCTAACACCATTATTATAATTCCCATTCGGACCAGCATCCAGCACCGACGGATGCTTCGGAATTCTTTTTGCAGAATGTTTGTGTTCATTGGATTGTAGATCGGAATGTAATTTCTTGGGTGTGACAATACGATCTGGTATTATCTTAACATCCTCCAATTTCTTTAACTGCTCAATCTGAGCAAGAATCTCCTCCCTATCAGCATGAAGTAATTCCCTTTGTTTCTCCAATTTCAGCCTTTGCACCTTGAGTTCTTCTATAGCATTATTTAGCTCTGCCCACTCTTTGTCCCTTCTCTCACGATCCAAATTGATATCTTTTCTCTCAGCATCTAGTTTCTTCAACTCCAGCCCAACATGCTCCAGTTCCTTCTCCACAGTTCCCCTCTGAGATGCAATATCATGAAGTTCTCTTTTCTTTTGTTCCTCAAAGGCTTTTTCCCTTTCCTTTAGGTCAGTCTCTATTTCTTCACGCCTTTTTTCAATGCGGTTCTCTAGCTCTTTTTTCTGCATCTCAACGTCCAACAAAAAGTTTTCACGTTCTTTCTGAATTTTGCTAAACCATTCTGCACGCTCACGCTCAATTTCATACATGAAGGCTTCACGGTCACGAGAAAGTGACTCCAGATTTTGCTTATATTCTTCTTGAATTGCATTCTTCTCTGCTTTCAGGCTGTCACGGCTATCCTTAAGAAGCTTAGAAATGGCTATTCTCTCCTCAGCCACACGTTCAGCTTCTTTCTGCAACTCTTCTCTTTTCTCATCAATTACCTCCCATTCAGTCTCAAATTTAGCTTTCTCTGCTTTCAACCGATCTGCCTCCTTTTCAATCTCTTCCTTCTCTGCTCTAATCATATCAATCTCTTGCTTTAGCCTTGTTTCCAGAATCAGCAACTCTTGAGTTTCACTTTTCATAGCCTCCACATTTTCTTCCTCATGGTCGATGCATTTTCTTTTTTCATCCAGCATTTTCGCAGACTTTTCAAGATCATTTTTCATTTTGTTAATTCCTTCCCTTTCTTGCTGCAAAACTGTTCTCTTCAACTCTATCTCTTTTTCAGTAGCTTGGAGGTTTCTTTCTTTTTCCTCAATAACATGTAACCTGTCTTCCAACTCTTTCTCCTTCTCAACCAATGTTCTTGATTGAATCTCCAAATCGTGTTCCTTGTCAACAAGTAGGTCCTCCCGATGCTTAATATCCATATCTTTCAACTCCCAAGCCCGCCTCTTGGTCTGAATCTCATCTTCCACCAATTTTCGTTTTGCTTCCAACTCAGCCTCGATAGAGGAAATCTTAGTTACTAGCGTCGCCTCCTGATTAGCCATAACCTGTTTAACGCCAGCCTGCATGGTTCATCAGAGTAATAAGAAAACAAAGATATTTCTCAATAAAGGATAGAAACATAGTTTTCTTTAGTGTCAAAACTTACGATCTCCTTGCTTTCAAGTTTCCCCTGTAATAGCAGTAGTTCTCCCTCTTTCTTGGTAAGCTCGCATTCCTTTTTTATTACGGCCTGTGAAAGGACACAACAATTGCGTAAAAGAATTCTTCAATATCTTTAATCAGAAAAAGCTAATACACATAATAAGCACAGTGTAAAAGAAGAGAGAAATAGGCTCACTTCCTCTCTTGCTGATATAGACTTAAGTTTCAGCTCCAGATTGTGCTTTTCCTCATTCAGGGCTTTAACGTCATTCTCCAAATTTAATTTAGCATTGTCTAAGTCTTTCTCGCGTCTGTTCAGTTCTTGAGATCTGTTAAATATAAAATCTTCTCTCTTATTGAGCAAAGCCTGAGCATCAAGTAACTCTTCCTGCGACCGCTGTAGAGTTTTCAGCCTTTCAGATAAAGATTGTTTCTCCAGATGGATCTCTTTCTCTTTAGCTTCACAACTGACAGATTATAGAAAATGCTAACTTAATCGTGTGCACGAGGAAAATAATAGCATGTGCGCCTCCATAGAGGATCAAACAATTATCTTTTCCTACAGTCCTAGACTACCTAAAATATGATCATTCCCCTGCCAGTTGAAAGGAATGAAACAATTGAATCCTTTGGTGTGGAAATTATAGATATAAGGGTCAATTTCATGAATGCAGTCTATCCTTTACTTTTTAGAGATAAGATAGAAATTTTTAATCAACTAACTTCAACACCAAGTGGGTACTGAAAGATGACGAAATATATATGGCTTTCATTCCTTTAAGAAAGCAACTAATCTATGAAGTCCAGTGTGCAGTCAAAATTATTTACATAAAGTTTTCTTACACCAAAATACATATTCAGTAAACATCTAATTATTTTCAGAAGACTAAAATAAATATTTATCTGCAACAAATGTCTAAGCTTTTTTTCTAACCACACTGGGCAGTCAATCCTATAAATAATGCTTAAAAGAGAATAGCATTTTCCTTTTCTTTTCTTTTTTCCTAACAACCGAGAAATTCACTTTCCTAGATTTGAAACTCGGTGGATAACGGGCACATCGCTCTACCTTTCTCCACTTAAATAGCAGAAGTGCGTCTACCACACATCCCGGGGCTGTACTACCTTTGCCATTGAAGCAAAGTCCTGGCGAGCTTGATGAGAATAGCATCTTATTGAACAAGGTACAATACATGCAAGCAGTTGAACCTGAGTGGTGTTTTCACAGTCTAACTACTAGGAAAACATGAGCTCAGCACACATCAAACCACATTACAAATAGAAGAACATCCTTATCAACTTTAAGCACATACTCTGACTTGAATGATAATGTCTGTCTCCTAAGATCATCTTCTCGTGCCTCAACTTCACGTAATTTTCTTTCTGAACTACGTTGAAAAAGGCTGGCTTCTGCTTCCAAGGATTCTGCTTTACGCAACTTTTCCTCTGCATCGGCATACTTCTTCTGAGCCTCCTCCACCATGCTTCGTGCTTCAGCCAATTTATTCTCAGATGCAACTTTTGCTTCAGCACATTCTGCTCGCATCTCATGCAAAGCTTTCTCAATCTGTTTAAAATTCAAAACATGTCAGCAAGATAATGAAAGAAACAACTTGGGGAAGCAAACAAACAGAGTAATCGTACGTTTGCGACGCATTCTTTCTCAATCCCAAGAGCTTTCTTCAGATTATCTTCACGTTTCTTAGCTTCAGCCTCATCAGACTGACGTGCAACGCGTTCACGCTTGTATAAGAGTTCAGCTGACTCAGAAGCTGCTTTAAATTGCTCATTCTTGGAAACCCACTCCTTCCTTTCCAGGATGAGAAGACCCATCTGATATTGATGGTCATACAGCTACATCCAGTATAGAGATGCAATCAGGAACCAAGTTAGCCAATAAATAGACAATATCAAGGTGCAGTATAGACTTCGATATTTATGTCATTCAAGCAATAATCGTAAAGGGGCATAAAGAACATTACTAGAATGTAACTTGGGCAAATCAAACAGTAGGTATGCCTCAACAAAAACGAGTACATATGACAATACTATGACAATAAATTCAACCGCCCCAAAAAAAGAAAGAAAGAAAAAACACAGCAGAATTTAAGGGGTACACAAACAAGTCGTGTCTAGTAATAAATCTTTAAAACGTAAAATAATAAAGTGTAAAATAAATTAACAGACCTCAGCTTCGAGTTTGGCAATATAGGCAATAAGAGCTGCTTTATCTCTGCGTTTAATGGAGTCCTCATCAAACCCAGCTTCACGCAGCCGCTTCCATATGACTTCATCTGTCAAAGGGGTTCTTGAACTTGAAACCCTACCTGACGCCGAAACAATCGTTCGATTCACCGGAGTCAAAGCCAGTCTCTCTGACCCAGGACTTGTCATTATTGATTTCTCTACACTTCTGATGAAATTCAAAGATTCAACTTTTCTTAATCAATTTGTTGAATTCTTGCCTAATTAGCCCCTTTACTTTCCCCCTTCACAAGAACAATGCAGCTGATGGTATTGGTGGGGACTCCACACAAACTTTTTTCTACTTTCTTGTTTGCCTTTTTTTGCTATTTCTCTCACTTTCACTCAAACTTTACTTTGTTGGCTCTGATTCTCTCTCTCTATGCTCCACCGTTTGACGAATAATAATAATCGATTTGAAGTCTCTTGAAAATTGTACTGGTTTTTTTAGCTTCAACAAGACTTCTGTGATAAGCTTAGCCGACTCTCAACGGTGTCGTTTTATTAACGGTAAATTTTAGGTCGAGTTTACGGATGGCAAGTTTTAAAAAGGAAAAAATACTTTTTAATTACCTAAATTAGAAGCTAATTTTGAAATTTAAAAGTGGGTTTAGTTTAGAAATTTTTGGTTAGTGGACGGAACCTTAGCTCCCATCCAGATTAGTGAGAGCAAATTTAATTATTCAAATCTTCAACTTCCGTTTGGAAACGGATTTTTCGAACTAAATTATACAATAGGATATTATCAATTACTATGAGATTTGATACTTAAGATCCCAAGTGGATTATTAAAGTCTAAGACCCTAAGGTCAACAAAGTTAAATGAGGTAATTAACAGAACTATGACTTATTGCATGGATCTACTCTTTTTTTAACTTTTGATAATTTAATTTAAGTGTAAAAGAAAAAGTTTGCTACGTCCTTTTACTTTTCCAAAAAACTCATTCAAATTCAAATTTACTGTAAGTTGAGAAGTTAAAAGGAAAAGTTAAGAACTTAGTTCAATACAAAACAAAAGATTAAAATTTATAATCATTGTAAAACAGAAAATATTAAGAAGTTACGATTTCATTGAGTATACATAGATTTTTAATTATTGAGTTAAGCACATCTAATTATTTATCAGATTCAAAACCAAGATCATAGTTTGATCTAATACCATAAGTAATGTATTTATAATGATTTGCTGGCAAACATGTGCTTTTTGCATAACTTTTAATCCAGATGGACCAGATCGTTTATTGAACAGGGCAACGTTAAGCATTGTTCCTTCTCTTTGTTATTTTGCTTTGAGTTGAGAGTGGCACGTTGAGATTTAGTTTCCCTGCAAATTGGTCAAAAATACATTATCCTTACCAAGATTTCACTATATATGTAGGTACTGATGAAACAGACTTATTCAGTATCTCTGTGGATAAGAGGGAAAAATAAAAAGAAAGTCGCTAATTAATTTCATTAGGCTGACCAAATGAGACTCCCAACAACTTTTACTCGAATAAAATATTTTGTTCTGATATTCATTAGTTCCTCCATCCTAAAATGTATAACACGACTCAAAATACGAGAAAAAACATTTACTAAGGGTAAACTCAAATCACTTTCTCCGATTATTTTTGAAAAGTATAATGGTAGAATAGACTATTAAACGCTTGTACTTGTTTCGGCTTGTCATCCCGGTCCCTATATGCTATAAAGTTTCATCTAGACACTTTTAATTTTTCAAACCCTATATTTTAAACCCCTCTGACCGTTGACCAAGCTTATGTGACATTCATTTTGCTGAGTCGGATAATTACGTGGTTACACATTCTTAAAAGCGCGTGCATCAATTATTTTGATTTAAAAAGTTATTATAAAAATCATAAAAGAAAAAGAAACAATAAAAATAAACAGAAAAGCAATATAAAAAAAATCCCAGAGACCCAACCCCTTCCCTAACCCTTCCCGTCATAACCCGTTCTGCAACCCCCCATTCCGCTCTTTCTATCTTCTTTCTTCCCTGTTCATTTTCCTTTAAAACCCTTTGTTCTGCCCTTTTTTACTAAGCTTTGATATTAAACAAAATTATCAAAATCAAAATAATTTACTAATTCACTTTGAAATCCGCTGCTGGCCTCCTCTTCTTCATTCTTCATTTTTAATTATTGTCAATCACCATCAAAATTGAGGTTCTTCATCGGCCATCGTGAAATATTTTTCGGCCAACATCGATGAGTTTTTGAAGGATAATATGAAGTTTTTTTATTGTTTTGGCAGGTTTTATGGGGTTTTGGGTGAGAGTGAAAGCAAGAAAGAGAAAGAAAATTTAGATCTGGCTTATCTTTAGTAAAAATTGCGCGGGACACCCTATTTGGTCGCCCACATTTAACCTATACCCGCTTTTAAAATTTTTTTAACTTGTACCCACTTTTAAAATAACTTCAGCTCCTTTTCCCTCGTTGAGCTGAAGTTCAGCAGTTAAGCTGAAGTTCGCCAATTATAAAGACAAAACTTCAGCATACGGGACTGAAGTTCCCCAGTTACAAAGACAAAACTTCAGCTCTAGAGCTGAAGTTAGTTTCCCAGTTACAAAGACAAAACCTTCAGCTCTAGAGCTAAAGTTAGTTTCCCAGTTACAAAGACACAAACTTAAGCTCTAGAGCTAAAATTCGCAAGCTACTTCAAGCCCGCCTACTAGAATGCTAAAGTTTTGCGTAATTGCCTTTGCTACTTCAGCCCTGTATGCTGAAGTAGTGCGCAAAAGCGGGTACGCTTGCAATTTTTTTTTACAAAGCGGATATAAGTTAAAACGTGACACAAAAAGTGGGTACAGATGCAAAAGCCCCTTATCTTTATTTGACAAATGTTCTCTAGCTAAAATATAATCTCAGATCTATTTAGAGAGAGGTTTTAAAAAATAGGATAAAGGAATAGATAATGAAATAGAGAAGGAACAGAGTTTCATGGTGGCCGGAGAAATTTTCCGGCGATAACAGTGCGAAATATAGTGGGCAGTAAGAAGAAAGTGATGATTGGGAAGGAAAGAAAAATAAATAAAAAGTCAAACAAGAAAAAGGGTAAGTTAAGGTTATTTTACGTTTTTTGTAAAAATAAAAAATGATGTGGCATATTTTTATCTGATGTGGATTCTGACATAGCGCGATTGAGAGACACACACTGTTAAAAGGGTTTGAAACACTCGTTTTGATAAATTAAAAGTATCTAGATGAAACTTTGTGGAGTAAAGGGACCGGAATGACAAACCGAAATACGTACAAGTGTCTAATAGGCTATTCTGCCTAGTATAATTAATAAATTCAGAAACTACATAATACTACTATATAAATTTTCTGTTGCTCAATTAATTCTTTTAAAGGAATGTTTGAAAAAAATTGGTAGTAGTAAAGAACAGTTACTCAAGTTCCAATATAATAATAGTGGAGGCATAAAACAAAGGGACAAAAGGAGTCGACTGCAGATGCAATGATGTAACAAAGGAAGTAAACATAACAAAGTCTTTAAATTCCTACATACTTTTCCAGCAGATATAGTTGGCACTAAGAAGTAGGAAGAAAATGCTTCTGTTCTATTTCAGAAATATCTGTGCAAGGTAACAGTTTGTTAATGCTCTAATATGTTACCTTTGATAGTTACCACAAGTGATCATATGATGGTGGAGGTAAAAACACTGAGGCATTTGTAAAAGGTGGTGGTTTCTCACGTTAGCAAAGGCAAGTACAATTTGCCAGTTTTCTGGTGAATGAAAGATATTATTGTCTACATGCTGAGAGTTGACTTCTTTTCATCATAGTACTCGTCCAACCAACCCCTTATCAGCTTAATCTCACTTGACCTTTGCTCCAGAAGCCAATCAGGATCTGAAGCTGTTCCTGCGCGCAGATCCAAGTGATGGGCACCTAAACATAAAAAAATAATTCAGGTATCATGTTGTGGCGAAGTGAACTGCTCTTGTCTTGTGGTTTTCAGACAATTACCAATGTTATATAGAAACATATACATTGATATCAAAGCCATTGTATTCGCTGAACATCAATAAACAAAAACGAACTGAATCCTTGGACCCAAGCTAGTCAAGGGGACAGAAAGTTGATTATGATCTTTTTTATCAGCAGAAAGTTGATCCCAAATTTTTTTATGACGGCGGTGTCAAGGCCAGCTTGTGTGCACCTCGACTATGCCACCGGGTACCTCTACATCACCAGCACAGCTAGCAAGTTGATCACGATCTTATGCTCAAGCAATGGCCCATCAACTAGCAAACATTCTTCTGCTACCTCAATCTCAAAACCATGAACTTCCCAAAACAAATATGAAGTATAACAGAGAGTACAAACACAAATGATAATATAATTGGTGGAAGAGAAAACCAAAATCCAAGAGGAACTAAGAAGGTAGTTCCTTCTCTCAGATCAGATGATTTCCTCCAGGGGTTGGAGTGCCCTCTATAGGGGCTTTCTCTTACCCGCAACTTCATCAAGTTGAGTTATTAGTACACCCTCAGAGCCAAAATGCCAAGTTGCTCACTAGCTATAAATGTGAAAGAAGAAAGCAGGCAGCCGTAAAATTATTTTTGCCCCAGTGTAAAACAGAAGAAACCTTTAAAAAAGAAAGCAAGTGTTTGAAATTGATTGTCATTCTTACTGAAAAACATGTTTGCTTAGGCACTAAAGATGGTAGACATGTGCTTATCCCAGCCTCAGACAGTAACATAAATTAATAAATAAGGAAAGAAAAGAAGAGATTGGTTATAATTGGTATCAATCAGGATTGTCTGAAGAAACAATGAGAGGATCAGCAGGGGTGGAGCCACCTTATGGGAAGGGGTGTCACATCGTCGGAAAAATTTATTAAATGTTGTATATAGACATAAGTAAAACCAAATAATACGTATAAACCAAAACAGGTGACACCGCTTATAATGTAATGGCTCGCTGGTCTGGTGGTAAAGCACTTCAAATACTTTGCTGAGGCCAAGAGTTCGATTCCTTTTGGCAGCACGCTTATTTATTTATCGTTTTGGAGGCTTTATTTATTAAAATATAATTAGTAATTAGTGAGGCTTGAACGCTGATCTCTAACAAAATTAAGGAACAACAAAAACCCTTTGAGCTAGAATCCATTTGTTTGTCAAGTAGACAATAAATATGATCAAATCACTCTTGAAATAAGACATATAAGTACTATTTCTAATGAGACTATCATTGATACATTTCAAAAAATAAAAATCACCATAGAGAGTTATCGTAATGTTTTGAATTCTGTGTTTACTTTCAATATGATGTCATTATAGTAGTTATTCATTTGTTCACCTTTTAAGAAATGTGACACCGGTTACAAAAAATTCTGCGTACGCCACAGAGAGGATGAGGTCACATGCACTTTATCACATCAACTCAGCAGACAGAAATAACGACAACAGCATTCACTCATTGCTTGCTTATGAGAAAAGACAGTGCATAGGTACACCGTTACTTATATCAAAAGAGCAATGAGAATGAGAAATTATTTAAAATGCAGTCAGAGAATTACCTTTCTCAGTAGTCAAAGCAACTATAGTTTCTGACACATCCTCCAGGACACTACACAAAAAGTTTTGACATATAAGTTTAGTAAAACCTTTTTGATTGGGTTTCCATAGTCTATAAAAGAAACTAAAGAAAAAAGACTACCTGCCACCACTCCAGGGATCTAACAGGCCATTTGAGAATATGATGTTACTCCCAAAAGCTTTTAGCGCACTCTTGAATGCCTTCAACGCAAGATAGAAACAACACATAACTCAAACAAGGGAGCTGAAAGAAAATGAAAATCTAGAAACTAAGCAGTTTAGAACCATTACTACATTCTAGACTCTATACAAGGTCCTGCACACTGCACAGGAAATGCCACTTTATTCCATATTCTATGCATTTTCCAAATAATGAAATTTAGAATCAACTGAGCAATTTAAACATAAAATAAGTATTTAATCCTTATAAAATTTTAAAAAAAATATTTTTCCATCAAAAAGATTTATAAAATTAAAAATTGTTATTCCCCTTCATATTCTATCCACACCTACAAGAACATAAACCTGTCATAAGCTCTTCTGAGCGAATAGACTACGTGATTTGGACGCTCTTACTTTTACCACTACACACGGTTTCACATAATTTTATCAAGGGACTCTAAAGGATATACAGAACGGTGACAAAGTTTTTGCACATTGTCATACATGTCCACCAAATTCAGTTGTTATCCATGTCGGCCTCGGTTTGACATGAAAGTCTTTCAAGCACTGCTTTTCATTCGACTTTGGGTCATAATAGAACTCTGGAAACATACTAGTTGTCCTGTTACTTGCCATAGGCATAACCATCTCAGTGCATGCCTGTAGATATTTTACAAAAGATGAAAGCAACTTAGTTGGAAGGATTTTTTGTAGGAGTGCATCCTTTTATGACTGACTCAAATTATGAAAAACAGAGTAAGAGTGCGTATATTTATCATCACTATACCTGCCAATCCCAACCACTCATACCATGAGGATCATCGTCCAGATTGAAACAGCCAACTGTCCCAGTGTAATTATAATAGACATTAATTCCTTCAAATATACGCTGCAGGACACTAGCACCATCAGGCAAACTATCAATCTTCCTACATACCTGAAAGCAAAGAGGTTGGAAGAATATTATTCACAGGAAAGAATTGACTACTTGTTGATCACCATGCAGGGAAAAGACATCTGCTATTTGCTACACTGCATCAATTTTAACGCGAATGTTTTTCCTCAAAATGATGGCTTCTGCATGAGCATTCATTGTAATCTTGAAAATACCAGGTAGCTTCATGGAGAGTATAAGGTCCAGTGCTAACCTCTTTTATGGGACTTCCAGGTAAAGGCATCAAGAAGTCGGTAGGATAGGGGTAGTTGGCCATTGCCAAGTAACTATAAGCAGATTCTAACCAGTTAGACAAGCCGTCAACACTATCCAGTTTCCTGCCACTCACAAAGTAGGATCAAATTGCCTAAACTTGAAATTTGAATATTGAAATTCTAAAAGTCAATGACACTGTTAGCTGACAAGACAGCAAAGGGTGGTGCCATAGGCATCTTACCTACAGAGGTGGAAAGTCTTTGTCAGTTGTGCAAGTCCACCATTTATCTGCCCTACCGAGTTAATCACATCCCAAGACTCTTTGATAGTGTTAAAACAACTCATACTCTCTCCCTGCAGAAGGTGATACAGCATAGATGTCATAAATGTTAATCTAGAGTTTTGGAATTGAATCCCAAGAACTAGATTAGTGAAGGATCCCTGTCCTAATTTGGCAAGGCAAAATATGGATCAAATCAGCGTGATTGGATTTTTTGGCCAAGTGCATACTAGATTCAATTTACGTGGTTGAGATGGATATTAATGTGAATTAAATATCAGTACTGAAGTGAATGGCGTAAAACTTTGTAGTTGTTTGTAAATCTATTTTATAGTTTATAAGTAACAATTGGCAATAGTTTTTTATACATTTAATATTTACATAGATTAATATGCTCTAAATTTGAATTAAAGGTAAAATTTCCGAACTATGATCGAGTGGACTCCTGCTTATCTCCAAATCCTAGGCAAATAAGATTTGGAGGCATGATAGTATTCAATTGCACAAAAGTTGTGCAGAAATAGTAAGAATTGTGCATGCCATCCAATTTTTGACACGTGGCGAGATTACTCTACCACTCTATAAATGGACGATAGGTAAGTGTCTACACTTAGCAAATTCAAATCAATGAAATGAAGGAGATTAAACCTAAGAGGATTTCCGAAAAAAACGAACATATTCCCATAAGACAATAAGAGAACTTATTTGGTTAAAATTTGTCAAATAAGATCTGATCCTACTCTGGAAGTTTCCCAAATAGATACCAGTAGTAAATTTTAAATGTCACCAGATATAGAAACTCAGTATTACAGACCTTGAAATCATTGGACACGATGTTATAAAAGGTTTCAGGTGGCACAAGATCTTCAAACTGAAGAATTGGTGCAGAAGAAGCAAGTGCACCAATGGAAATATGGGGATATTTGAGCCTCATCCAAGCTGCAAGCACTGTTTCAAATAGAGAAAACCTCTAAGTGAAGCACAAGTCAAAAGATTGATAAAAAATAAGTGTGCAGAACACATGTTAGCAGACTAAGAATAACTAATGTAGTAAACTACTAAATGCTACAGTACTTACTTCCACCATAGGATCCACCAAATAACACAACAGGGCATGCCTGTGCAGATAGATTCCTTTTAAGCTCAGTGATTAACACGGCATAATCAGCTAGTGCTTGTTCAGCTGTTAGATATGATAAAGTGGTAGCATTCTTATATGCTTCTTCCTTACTTCCAAACGGCATTGACTCCCCATAGTATCGATGCTGCAAAAAACAAATTAAAACAATTCATCAATTATCAACATTTTAAGCAAGTTTACTGATTACAAATAGTCTAGAGTGTTGGAATAAAATGTATAATTACCTCGGGGAAGATAACCATGGCACCGAAACGAGGGGCAATTTCCCAGACGAAGCCGGTATTGGCAGCGAACCATCCGATATCACCTTCATTCCCACAGTAGAGGAAGATGGGGCCCAAGCGAGAGGGACCCACCCAGTGTTGGGTATTAATTAGGTAACGCTGTGGAAACGAAGGTAGATCAGCGAAGCTGAAGTGATCCAGCTTCTGCTGGAAATATTTGGTCTCGTACTCGTACTTTGGGGCTTTACTTTTGGCAGCAAGTGGAAGTGTCAAGAAATTGCTAAGATAGCGAGCACCATTCTTTGAAGGTTGTTGGATAGCTGATGCTTGCCATAAAAATGAGATGATCAGTATGAGAAGAGGGTATACAAATGGCGGAGGAGTTGCCATTTTGCCGGAGGCTTTGTTTTCGGACAATTAGGAATGGATACACCAAACTCACAGTCCAAACGACCAAACCATCACTTCGCTGTTGCGCAAACTTTAAATTCCACTGAGGGGTCGTTTGTTATATTACGCGTCCACTTTGAGCCATTTTTGGCTCTTCTCTCTTTAATTAATAATTAAATTAATCATATTAACCTTAATTTGAAAATATAACAAACTATTCTTAGGCTCTTTACTACAATGACAACTTTTAAAAAAAGAAGTTATTACTTATTGATATATGAAAAAAATCAAATATTATAGACCATAAAAATGGCTTAAAATGGACCGTAGAAAGTAGAAAAAATAATACACGCAATAGCTTTGTACATTGTTAATGCATTATTTGGTACATTTGATAGGTTATAAGTACCTTTGTTTCATGTTTTGATGATCTAACAAACTTACTGTCAATAACCAGATAAGGATCCTGATGCACTCTTGTTACACAACTTAAATACATGACTCGAGCTAGAGAGAGTTGTCATATCTTCAGAAGATAAAGAATCAACATAGAGAACAGATGACACGAGGTTCCCCTGGCAACTGTACGAAGTCAACTCTCCACAGCTGGAAAGTGACTGCCTGCACTGTACACGCAAACAGTACACCACAGTGCAATAGTCATTTCCATTGGGAAGGACCTTGTACCATTTAAGTTATTACATCATTCAAGTGATGTCATCTATGTTTTATTAACATTAATCTTACAACAAAACATCACTTGAACACTTGAGAATTCATTCAAGCACTCAAAGCATCTGATTATCAAGAACACAATTCTCAAGTGCATCAACAACAAAGTACATCATTGCTACGGACCAGTTTCTGCATCAAGTCTTTGTATGTCCTTAATTGAGTTGTAACTTTGTAATTGTTCTTCATTGTAATTCCTACTTAGCTTGTCTAGAAGCATTAATTAGGAAGCCCTTGTAAATCATAAACTTCAGTGTTTGTGTCGTGGCTAGAGTTAGTCATGTGTTGAAGTCTTTGTAATATATGTATTGGCTTGTAATAGGTGTATTACAAGTTAGTGAGAGATTAAGAGTTTAATTCCTAGGTTGCATAGGTTATAATCCAAAAGGTTGCTCATAGTGAAGTTGAAATCCTACAAGTGTAGTTCGTGGTTTTTAATTCCATTGAGCCGGGAATTTTTCACGTAAAAGTTTCCTACGTCATTTACTTTCTGTTGTGCAAGTATAATATGTGGAAACTAATATAGAACCTGGTCTATATAGTTTGGTGGATCCTCATATTCTATCAATTGGTATCAGAGCGGTTTCTTTCGATTAGGCTAACACCTAGAAAAGATCCTCATGGCTGCTCCACCAAACTTCGAAGAAGGCCCGTCTACTTACAGGTCACCTAGGTTCAATGGTCAATACTATGGGTGGTGGAAGACAAGGATGCATGATTTCATCATGGTTGAAGACTCCGAGCTGTGGGACGTCATCTGTGACGGTCCTTGTCCCTACAAAGAAGGTTGGAGACCCAGCTATGACAGTTTCTAAGATGAGGAAGGAGTTCAATGATGCTGATCGAAAAACCATTAAGAAAAATTTTCGTGCTAAGAAAATTTTGGTTTGTGGATAGGTTCTGATGAATACAACATGATATCTGCTTGTCAATCTGCGAAAGAAATATGGGAAGCTCTACAGACTGCTCACGAGGGAACCACTCAAGTGAAGTAATCCAAGGTTGACATGCTCACCACTGAGTATGAGCTCTTCAGAATGAAGGATGATGAATCCATTCAAGATATGCACACTCGATTCACTTCCATCATTAATGAGCTACATTCTATTGGTGAAATTATTCCAAGAATCAAGCTTGTGAGGAAGATCCTCAGCATGTTGCCCAGCTCTTGGGAAAGTAAAGTAAATGTTATCACTGAGGCAAAGGATTTGCAGACACTGACTATAGACGAGCTGGTTAGAAATTTGAAGACCTACGAAATGAAGAAGAAGAATGATAGTGAGAGAAGAGAACCAAATAGGGAAAGCAACCTGGTTCTTAAGACAGAAAACAATGACTCAAGTGGTGAGTACAGTGATATGGCATACCTGACTAGAAGATTTTAGAAAATGGTTCACAGGAATGGAGGTATCCCAAAGAGGGGAAGTTCTAGCAAGCCAAAGAATTATGACCTCTGTCATAAGTGTGGGAATCCAGGACACTTCATCAAGGACTGCCCTCTCCTGAACCAAGAACATTTCAAGCACAACTCAGACAAAGCAGTCAAGAGGAACCCGGTTCCTGATAACCGCTTCAAAAGAAAGAATGTCGCTGACAATGTTGTGAAGCAAGCTCTTACAGCATGGGGAGACTCCTCCAGTGAGTATGAAGAAGAAAACGATGCAGGTGACAGTTCAATGATGGCAGTGGAAAGTGAAACAACTGAGTATGACTCAATATTTGCTTTGATGGCTCAATCAGATGATGATGAAGATGACGACACTGATAAGGTAAACTTTCTGGATGTTCAGCGAAATTTGAAATCCTACTCTCCTAAAAAGCTCATGTCATTAGCAAATGTATTAATTGATTCTTACCATTGTCTTATAAATGATAAGGATGCTTTAACTATGGAATTACGAGATGTTGAACAAACCATAGATGACCTGGTAGTTGTTGTCATTGATTTGAAGGAAACAATAGATAATCTGAAAGATGAAAAAGAGGTTCTAGCTGAGAAAATCACTAGAATAGAACACGAAAGAGATGATCTAATGGTGGTAGTGGTTGACTTAAAAGAAACCATTGAGAGTGTTAGTAAAGAAAAAGAAGCTTTAATGGAGAACGTTGCTATCATTGAGCAAGAAAGAGATGATCTTTTAGTGGTGGTAGTAGACTTAAAGGAAACAATAGAGGAACTTAAAATTGAAAGTAGGCTTGGAAATCCTGAAAAAGGAAAAGAAGTTGCGAGTGAGGCACACATTAAGCTTGGGAATGAGTTGAATTTGGTAAAAACTAGCTTGTGTGCTGAACTTGAGAAAAATAGATAGCTTCAGGTTGAATTAGAAAGAGTAAAAAGTGATCTTGAAAATTCTGTTAAGTGAACCTGGTCCTCTGATGCTATTACTGCCATGTATGTTAATAATGGTGAAAACAGACAGGGAACAGGGTTTCAAAGGTATAAAAATCTCTACAACCCTCATAGCAAGTATATTACTATACCCGATAATTGGCTATGTACCCACTGTGGTAACAATGACATTTCAAAGAAAATTGCAAGGCCAGGGTTCAGTCTCTTCAGAAAAATAAGGTTTTTGCTAAAAGAGTAACTACTGCTAGAGGACCTGGTGCCACTCATAGAAAACTCATATTACCTGCATGGACTAAAAGAGCACTCACTCATCCCTTTCCTCATTACAAGGGACCCAAACTTGTTTGGGTTCCTAAATCTAACCCTTGATTTTCTTGTGCAGGGAGTAGTGAAAAGAAGCAACCAGCAGTGGTACATGGACAATGGATGTTCAAAGCACATGACTGGAAATACCATGAATTTTCTTTCACTGAAAGCCTTGCAAGGAGGGAGTGTATCCTTTGGAAATGGGAGATAGGGGTACATTCTGGGTGTTGGAAGGATTGGGAAATCACTCACTCACTCAATTGAGAACGTGTACTATGTCAATGGCCTCAAGTATAGTCTCTTGAATGTTTCTCAAATATGTGATAAGGGAAACAAGGTAGAGTTCTTGTCCAAAATATGCACAGTCACAAATCTTGTAACTGGTGAAGTGGTGCTTGTGGATAAAAGATACAAAAATATCTACGTTGTGGATTTTGAGTCTCTACAAAGTGGTGATCTAAGCTGTTTGAAAGCAGTTGATGATGATGTTGAACTGTGGCACAGAGGGCTGGGGCATGCAAGGTTCTCTCTATTGAATAAATTGGTCCAGAAGGACCTTGTTCGTGGTCTGCCCAAGTCAAGTTTCAAGGAGCACACAGTGTGTGATGCCATTGCAATTGGAAAGCATGTAAAATCTTCATTCAAGCCCAAAAAGGACGTTAGCACCTCAAAACCACTTGATCTTCTTCATATGGATCTATGTGGACCAATGAGGGTGCCAACCAGGGGAGGAAAAAGGTACATCTTCGTAATAGTGGATGACTACTCCAGGTTCACTTGGACTCTTTTCCTCAGAACCAAGGATGAATTCAAGTATTTGTGGCTTTTGTGAAGAAGATTCAAGTAAATCAGATCAGATCATGGAACAAAATTTGATAACGCAAAGTTTGATGAATTCTGCAATGAAAATGGCATTACTCACAATTTCTCAGCCTCAAGAACACCACAAAAAAATGGAGTTGTGGAAAGGAAGAACAAGACTCTTGAGGACATGGAACGAACAATGGTAATTGATAGTGGAATTGCTAATAACTTCTGGGCAGAAGATATCAACACTGCCTGCTACTTGGTGAACAGGTGCATGATCAAGTCTCTCTTGAACAAAACTCTCTATAAGTTGCTGAAGGGAAGGAAGCCCAAGCTGAATCACTTGAGAACGTTTGGATGCAAATGTTATGTCCTCAACTATAGAAAGGATCAGCTTGGAAAATTTGATGCCAAAAGTGATGAAGGAATCTTCCTGGGTTACTCTTCTCAAAGCAAATCCTACAAGGTATACAACAAACGAACCCAGTGTGTGGAGGAAAGTGCATGTGATTTTTGATGAGTCTCATCTCTCCTGTGAGAAGAGAAAGAACGATGATCAAGATAGAGAACCATTGTTGGTTCCAGGAGAAGTTATTGATATGGCAAATGGAAAGCCATGTCAAGTAGACAAGTGAAGACAATACAACCACTTCCTCATCAGTTGGAGAGGAACCAGGTTCTACAATCACAACCACTGAAGCCGAAGATAGAGTGGTTGATGTAGTTCAAGGTACTCCTCCGGTAGCAGAAAGAAGCATCCAAGAAACTCAGTCAATCATGTCCAGCTCCTCTACAAATAAGATTCAAGTGCCAAACTAGAAACATAAGAGCTCATATTCTCTTGACAATATAATCACCACTCTGGATTTAGGAGTTCAAACCATATCAAAAGCCAGAAATTCACTTGCCTTTTTAGCATTTCTCTCCCAGATAGAACCCAAAAATATTAAGGAAGCCTTGAAAGATGCAGACTGGATCACAACTATGCATGAGGAGCTGCATCAATTTGAGAGAAAAAAAGTATGGCACCTGGTACCCAAGCCTACAGATCGCACCATCATTGGGATCAGGTGGGTATTCAAGAACAAGTTTGATGAGTTTGGGAACACAACAAGAAATAAGGCAAGGCTTATGGTTCACGGCTACAATCAGGAGGAAGGAATTGATTATGATGAGACATTTGCTCCAGTTGCTCGAATGGAGGCTATTAGAATGCTCATTGCCTTTGCATCTCATATGGAATTCACTCTGTTCCAAATGGATATCAAAAGTGCATTTCTGAATGGCTTCCTCTAGGAAGAAGTCTATGTCAAGCAACCTCCAGGATTTAAATTTCATGAGCATATTGAATATGTGTTCAAACTGGACAAGACTTTATATGGGTTGAAGAAGACTCCTCGAGCTTGGTATGAAAGGTTGTCAAAATTTCTCCTAGAAAATAGTTTTGCAAGAGGAAAAATTGACAACACTCTGTTTCTAAAGAAATGAGTGAGGAACCTGCTCATTGTTCACGTATATGTCGATTATATCATTTTTGGGGCAACGACAAATTCTCTGTGTGAGGAATTTGCAAAACTCATGGGAAGTGAGTTTGAGATGAGCATGATGGGAGAGTTGAATTTCTTCTTGGGACTTCAAGTGTAACAGTCCACAAAGGGAACATTTATATGTCAGCAAAAGTACATCAAGGAGCTTCTAAAAGGTTTGACATGGAAGCATTAAAAGTGATTGACACTCCCATTGCCACTGCTACTCACCTTGATATGGATGAACCTGGCTCTCTGGTGAATCAAACCATGTATAGAGGTGTCATGACCCAAACTGATGGGTTGCGACGAGCACCCGGTAACTTACTCAACCGAGTACCAATGTAACATATCTTTCTTATTACATCATCATATACACGTGACATACGAGCCTAATAGGCCAACGTGATCATTTATAAACTCAAAACATAAGCCGAAAAGGCCATACAAGCATTTTGTATACATGACATCTGTCTACAAGCCTCTAAGAGTACACACTTAACACAAAGGTCGGGACATGGTTCCGCCATACCAAACAATACGCGTCTAAATCATAATGACCAACAAGTAACTCCTGAGCAAATGGAACGCACCAACATCTTCCGCTGCGCTGATAGCCTACTTGGAGGATTCGCGACCTGTCTATCGGGACCTGCGGGCATGAAATGCAGCGTCCCCAGGCAAAAAAGACGTCAGTACAAATAATGTACCGAGTATGCAAAACACATAAATATTACATGACAGACATGGAAGAAATATAGAGTAAGTGATTCAACTTGTAAGTCTGGATAATCTGTAATTCATGAAATACTTATAGTATCCTGCATATGCGTATGAATGCCATGTCGTGTATAGGTACATATTTCATAACATCATCAGGCTTTTGAGGGCATCCCATCATATCATCTCGGCCACTGTGGGCAAAATCATCAATGTATACCAGCTGATCAGGTGGTGGTGCGTATATAATGCCATAACCTTTCCCATATCCCATATCCCATATAAATATAATATACATATTTACGCGTATATAACGCCATCTGGTCATAGGTCAATGCACATGTATAAATGAGTGAAATACATGAAAAATATGTAATAATCTCAATATTCCTTCCGGATAAACTTTTTTAACTGCGTATTATTCTGAGACCCATGAACAAAAGATAATAATAATTCACATTGGGAATCAAGAATATAGATACCCTTAGTATTTCTATGAATAGAGTAATTTATGAAAATTGTGCGTTTGTTCGTTTCTTCTATATAATTTGGATCATGCCAAAAAGAAAGAAGGAGTAGCCTTAACATATCTGAGTCGATTCTCTTGAAAAAAATTACACCGTACTCCCTTAAAATTGTAAAATCTCACGTTAATTTAAATTGTTGAAGGCCTTGGGCGTTGCTTATCTAACTTCCGTTTGCAACACAGAACCTTTATGTTGAATCCTCATCAGATGCCCATAAGAATGAGTTAGAGATATACCACACAACATTTATTTTGAAACTTTACAATTCACGTTTCTTAACCATCAATGTCTCTTAACTTAGAGAAGTGTTTTATTCATGGATGTGCAGCCACCACATCATCAAAATGATTTTATTCTTGCCACCTATCTTACAATGACTTAAGAGTCATAAGAGTTAGGAGATGCCACGTTTTTGAGACTTTTAGGCATTATCCAAATCATAATTATTTACTAAATTATCTTATAAATTTCTCACGAATCGATAATTATCCAATTATCCACATAATTGAGAATTTTCACAAATTACTTTAAAATGCTACTCACTTTTAACATATTTTATACACCTTACTATCATGGTCATGTGGTACCTTGTATGACACTAGTCCATAAGTACCGGGTATTTTAGCTCGGGCCATATTTTATCTCAATATATCAAACTTCGACGAAATTTATTTTCTTCGATTCGCTTACCCTCTCACGTTCATAAATTTACTTATCACTTGTTTGAAATAGCATAATACTTATAATCTCCAAATAATCTTGTCCTTGAACTGATACCAATTGTCTCACGACAAATCTAACGTACAATACTACAGGGTGTAACATCGTCGTAATCTAATATTGTGAAGCGTAACATCATCGTAATGTAATACTGCAAGACATAATATCGACGTAATATTGCGGGGCGTAACAAGAGGCATCATTGGATATCTCCTATATCTTACTGCAAGCAGATCAAATATCGTATTCAGTGTGGGTCTGTGTGCAAGATTCCAGTCAAATCTTAAAGAATCTCATCTGAAGGCTGCCAAAAGAATCTTGAGTATCTTAAGGGAACGCAGCACCTGGTTCTTTATTACCCTTCAGGTGAATATTTTAATCTTATTGGATATGATGATGTTGATTATGCAGGTTATCTGGTAGACATGAAGAGCACATCTGGAATGGCTCACTTTTTGGGTTCATGTCTTATCTCATGGGGGGGCTAGGAAGCAAAATTCAGTAACACTGTCAACAGCTGAAGCAGAATATGTTGCAGCTGCTTCTTGCTGTGCTCAACTACTATGGATCAAACAACAACTAGAAGAATTTGGAGTATACACTGAATGTGTACTTCTCTTGTTTGACAATACCAGTGCACTCAACATGACCAAAAATCCAGTCCAACACAAGAGAACCAAGCACATTGATGTGAGACATCACTTTCTCAAAAATAACGCTGAAAATGGGCTTATTTGTATGAGGTTCTGCAGCACAGAAGATCAAATTGCAGACATCTTTACCAAAGCCTTGAGTAGAGAACACTTTGAGAGAAACCGGCTGGCATTGGGGCTAATAAGGCCCAACTGAGGACCCGATTCCCAACATATGGCTACGAAAGTCACATATAGGTAAAACTAGCTAAAGTGTTTTCTGGCCAAGTCTAACTCACTTCTATACCATTACAGGTAGACATGCATGATGATTATAGAAGCAGCTGAGGCAATACATGAGCGGTAAAAGAGAGTTAAGCACACTTGCAAGACTGGCCAGAGAACCTGGTTCTTGTGACATAGGTTAGTAGTCTCTCATTTTATCATACTCAATTTAAAATGAACAAAAACAATGCCACATCATCAACTTTTCAGTTTCTTTATGTCACGTCTATTCTTTCAAAATCGTTTTGTCTTTCTCTGAAGCGACGCATCTCCCCATGTACTTGCCGCCGTTTCAGAACCTGTTTCCCTTTTTTTTCTGATAAATACTACCAACTCCATCATAATCTTTCACTTGAAAAAATTTAAATCACCCTCTTGTCTTCTCTTTTCTCTCAAACACTCTTCCAGCAAACCCTTACCATGGCTGAAAATCAAATAACCCCTCTCATAACTGATATAAACCTACTGAGTCCTCACCCATAAAAACTCCATCAGTCTTTTATTCTCCCACCACTATTTCTAGTCCAAACCCTAAACCAGTGTCTCTTCCACACTCCACCCCTCTCTCTACGCTCTATGACTCTGGTCCTCTCCCAAATGGTGAAGAATCGAACAAACCTAAGAATGCCAGTATTCCTCCATTGTCGCCTGAAAAGAACAACGAACAGAGTAAAGAGGAAAGTTCTGTTCCAAAAGAAAATCAGGGTCAATCATTCTCTGCAGTGGAAATACCAACGATCAGTCTAGAAATCGCTAAGGCAACTGTAGAAGGTTGTGATTCTACAGGTATTTTCGCTTCTCCTTTTATTGCTTCTATGGAACCTCAAGAGAGGGATGCTATAGAAAACATTCTCTCTATTGATTCTGAGGGGGTGATTGTTGATGATAACTATGTTAAGCCTGAGTCTCAGGGAGAAGAGACTCATCCCTCAGTGGGGGAAGGAACACTTGTGCCCTTTGAACAGGCCGCACAAAAAGAAACTACTGGGACTCTACTTGATGGACCTGATCCCTCTCCTAAGGATCCAGGTCAGGAATCATCATCCTAGGTCAGTTTAGACCCTACTCCTTCTCCTCACTTTGATGCTGAGCCTTTGAACATGGTACCACTTGAGATGAGGTCTAGTGATGAAGAGGATTTAGATGATGTGGTGCTGAGTAAGTTTGTAAGGGCAAGGAAGCCTGTGGCAACTTATCCACCTCCCAAGCGACCCACTACCAGGTTACAGAAAAAGGAGGCTCTTGAATCTGCCCTCAAGAAGAGTAAAAGGATTCGTAGGAAGAAGAAGAGATTAGTCAAGGATGGACAAGTTGTGGTTGATAAGGATATACCAGTTGTTGCAGTCGTTGAGGAGGCTATAGAGGAACCAAGCTCCTTAACTAAGAGGCCCCTGAGGAAGTAGCACTCTCTTAATCATTCTAATACTGAGAGTCCTTCTAAGAGTTTTGATGGTCCACCTAGTGAAAAGTTGATAAGCAGTTCCAGTAAAACCCCAGTGAAAGTCAGTGACAAGTTGAAGGATGTGGAAGTGGAAGTGTCTGATGAGAACATGCAAGTGAAGTCTAGTGAGAAGTTTCAGCCCCGTGAGAAGTCAATGAAAAGAAAATTAGTGGATGATGAGGAACTCGGTTCCTCCAAAAAGTCAAAAAGTGGTCGCATTTCTGGAAAGGAAAGATTGAGGTACCAAAAGGTGTTGTGGGGTCGTACTTTTGCCCATGAAATTTCTGATATGGCTGGAATGCGTCAAGTGGTTGAGATATGTGAGTTTCAATAGTGGGAACACTTGTTCAATGTGGATGTTCCAAAAGTGTATGAGGAAGAGGTATAGAGTTTTTATGTCGACCTCTTTACTATTGAATCTGATCACATTTGCGCATTGGTGAATGGTGTGGATATTGTAATGGATTCTGCTATAATGGGAAAGATTCTCAAGGTTCCTGCTGAGGGTTTTTCATCCGTCCGTGGTGCTTGCAACTCAAACTTTCGTAATGCCATTATCAAATAAAGAGCAGTGCAACAAGGGGTACGGGTACATAAAAAAGGCACTTCTTCCAGTTTATCAGTTTCTCTTTGAGTTAGTCAACAAAGTCCTACTTCCTCGTGCTGAGAGGAGATCCATCACCTCAAAGGCTGATTTGATTCTGATGGAAGCGTTGGACAACTTCAAAGCTGTCAATCTGCCTGGTATAATGATTGAACATATGTAGAAGGTGGCAGAGTTCAAAGATGGAAACCATGGCCTCCCTTATGGATTTCTCTTTACGCGAGTGTTCAAGTACTTTAAAGTTCCTTTGGGACAACCAAATGTAGGGACCAAGAAGCAGACCTTCTCAAAGACTACACTAGAAGAGTGTGAGTGCATTGACAAAAATGGAGGAGTAGGCAACACTTCAACTATCTCTCAGCTCATTAATGCCCAGAATTGCGCTACTAAAGAGATCAGGAAGTTAAAGGCTCGGAATGCTATATTAGTGTCTGTATTGGTAAAAAAGAGTTTCATACGTAAGCCAGCTTTTGACAACTCATCCAGTCACGTGGACACAGGAGAACACGACAACTGGATGATATTCTTAGAAGAGGTACGGTACAAAGAGGCACAGTTCAATAAACCCACGAACTTATCGGTCAACGGAAACATAACTTGATCAAAACGGGAGAGAGGCACAGTCAAAATGAATCTAGACAAAGCTACGGGCAGATT
>MDKI01248368.1:0-40223 GCA_005239505.1 Nicotiana paniculata | reverse complement strand
TTGATTCTTGCCTTATTTACCTATCTTTCAACTGCTATATATATATATATATATATATATATATATATATAATCTTCTACTCTCACTAAACACACGAACACATTAGTTCAAAAACTCTCTCTCATACTCAAAGCTTTTCTGCTCTCTTTCTTTCTTTGTTACTTACTACTGTTCTGAATTAGCCGGCTGCAAGCCAAGGCTAATTATTGTGCTCTCCTATTCTTCACTTCGTGTTTACTATCTCTTTACTGGTATGTTCTAATTTCAATTCAAGTCCCAAAACCAACATGTTTCTCTTTACTGCTACAGTTTATCATGTTTCTGATCTGTTTCTATCTATGGTTTCGTTGTTCAACATGTAATTGACATGTCTACATCATTGTTCATCTAGCATACTATGTTATGTCCCACTTCCCCTTAGGATCAGTATGCTTATGAACATGTTACCCCCTTGTAGTATGTCCCAATGTGACTCTGCTCTATCTTATGTTTACCTGGTTTCTAGTATGAACCTTTTGTTTGTGTTTGAGACGTGCTGCTTATGTGCATTATCTGTGGAGGTAAATTTGATCCTCTTAACTGCTTTTACCTGCATTTATCTGTAAAGTCCTATTTGTTCTTTCCTGTCGCCTAGTATTTTCTCCTTTCAACCTTAGGGGTCTGTCTAGAACTTATAGGTGGAGGTCCTAAATTCCTCTAAGGCCATTAAGAGGGGATGAGTAACAGCACGCATAGAGATCATTAAACAACACTCGCTTTAATAACCGCTAAGGGGTGGGAAAGGGTAGATATGGATATGATGACCGGTGTGCTAATGCAACGTGTATCCCCTATTCTGAGGAGTGATTACCGGGCATTGTACCGATGTGATCCTATAGGATAAACAACCTAAGACCCCCTATCCCTTACTTATGTGTGTTTAGATCATAACTCTTTCAAACCTTGCATATGTATTTTAGACCTTAATTCTTTTTAAAACTTTAGCACATATGCGTGCTTAGACTGCAAATCTTTTCAAAATCTTTTACTTGTTTAAACTTTAATTGCTATTTTCTACTTATCTAAATTCATAAAGCTTATTTGGTCGGGTACCACAGTTGTGGACTTCGAGGGGTGCTTAACACCTTCCCCTTGAAGTAATTTCAAGCCCTTACCCTATCTCTGATTTATCTAATATGTGCTTGTAAATAACCTTTAGTAGGAGCCCTAACGCACCTTAAAATCTTTAGGTGGCGACTCTTCAATTCCTTATCCCTTTCCTAAGAGGAAATGAGTTGTCCCAATAATGTCGAATACCCTGACCGATCCGAAAAATAAGGAAAGAGGGGGTCGCGACAGAGGGCTATGCCGCAAACGCGTAGAGTGTTTTGGTGGCAGGACATTTTTTTTTCATCGCAAACGCGATGGTTTTCCGCGTTCGCGAAAGAGAGATGTCTAGGCAGAATTATAAGTACTCTATTTTGAGGGTTTTGGCCATTTTCACATTTTTGAAGCTATGGAGCTCATATTGAGGCGATTCCTGAAGCAATTTTCACAATGTGGATTGGTTAAGTGTTCTCTACTCGGTTTTGGTTATATTTCATGCATTTATCTTTGATTTTAGCTTTTGGTTGATGATTTTCAAAGAGGAAATTGGGGGGGTTTGGTCTAACGTGTCATAATGTGAATTTTTGAGTTTTGAACATCGACTTGGAGTCGGATTTGAGTGAAACTAGTATGGTTGTACTCGTAATTAAATGGGTTGTCGGATTTTGTAAATTTTGTCGGGTTTCGAGGCTCGGGCCCGGTTGGGCTTTTGGCCGATTTTGGGATTTTGATTAAAGATTCGACCTTTTCCGATTGGGATTAGTACCCCTAGCATTGTTTGATGTATTTGAGTTAATTTTTTTTGTTAGTTTTGAGTCTTTCGGAGGTCGGAACGCACGAGATAGCATTTTTCGAGCATCGTTTGGCTTCCTCGGTATTGGAATTTGGCTTCTTCGAGGGAAGTAACACTTCTAAACTTAGTGCTGAGGGTATGAAACCTCGAATTACGTGTTATGTGTTTGGTGTTGAGGTGTCGCACATGTTAGATGACGGGCGTGTAGGCGTGCACCGAGTGAATTATGACTCTTCTATTTTTGTGGTACTGTGTAGTTACCTGACCACCTGTAACCATGAAATTTCTAAGTATTTGAGCTCTTGAGCTGTGATCCATGTTAGAAACCCTGTCTAGGCTACATGCTTATTCGGTTGAGATCCACCGAGGTCATTTCTGTTGTTGAGCTATCTACTTTCATTTCACTTACATACTCAGTCATACGCATTCATATGCATATCATATCTCAGTCTCTGTTGTTATTTATTGATACATCATATCATCATTTTCGGGCTAGTTTCATGACATTTTGAGCCTGTGAGAGAGAGACTAGAGAGATTGATGACTGAGTGAGGCCTGGAGAGATTATTATGTTGCACGAGGTTTCTGTTGTGCTATTTTTATTATTGATATTTGCACATGCGGCCTGACAAGGCGGGCTATATATGTGTGTTACGCATGTGGCGAGATAAGGTGGGAACATTATTATCCATGTGTGACGAGACAAGGTGGGAATTTAATTTATTATTCCACATGTGGAGAGACAAGGTGGGCTTGTTGTGCCCTTTTTTCTCGCAAAATCGCGTTTCAACATTGAAAACTCTTTTAAAAGGGAAGGAATGGTTATTAAAAGAGAGTCGCCACCTAACGGATTAAGGTGCGTTAGTGCAAATGACTCGGGTTTACTAGTTACGTCACCAAAAATCAGGTAAAAGGGCTCAAATTACCTCGAGGAGAAGGTGTTAGGCACTCCTCGAGGTCCACAACGGTGGGTCCCGGTCGAACTCAAATAAATAATACTTTGTAACTCCCCCGGGACGGGGGTGTTACTTATATTATTCAACGGGCACAGACTATCATCTCCAGCTACTCGATTACTATCTTTAAGTTATTTACCAAAAGCGCTCTAATCAATTCTAAATCGTACCATATGCGTGCACTACCCGCCCCTTACCTATGGCCCAGAAAGCATTTGGACATCTATTTTGGATGGTTCTAGACTCAACTTAGGTTGCTCAAAATGGTAAAACTAGGCGACATACAAAAACAAGTTGGACTTTCATATAAAAGCAAGTAGGGGGATCAGATTAGCCTCCACACATTAGGCAGCAAATGCACAAAAATAGATTAGGCGTATTGACAGTTTCAACAGTTAAGGTTATTAGATCCTATAGACATGCTCTCTATGTGATTCTGGATTCTAATCATTCTGGCAGTTATGTAAAGCAATTCCTAAGTGACCGCGTAGTTGCCTACTGATTATAAGTAGAAGCGATTAAACCTATAGACATGTCATCTAGGCAATTTATTCAATAGTTGACAGTGATAACAACGAAGGATATTCAGAATTACTCAGTTGTTCCTATAGGCATGCTTTCTAGTGACATTTAGCAAGACACTATATGAAGCTCCAGTTTTAGTATTTAGCACAGATGATGATTACCCTATAGACATGAGTTCTACCTTTGATGATTGAAACTACTATTAGTTCTTATAGGCACTCATACTAACTGAGCAAGTGTAACAATCGACTCAACCTATAGGCATGATTTGTAAAGAGGCAGATTTAAATATGTTGTAATGTAAATTGAACTTTAGTTATTTTATGTCCTATAGGCATATTGTCTAATCATGTAAAGCAAAGTAGGCAGGATGTTCACAGAACTTATTTGAGCCAAAGTAAATCCTATAGGCAAGTTATCTACAGAGCATATTTGAGCCAAAGTAAACCCTTATAGGCAGGTTATAGGCAGGTTATCTAACATACAATAGCAGAAAGTAAACACCTATAGGCATGTTATCTACCCATTTCATGCAAAACATCAAGAATAAGCCCATTTTCCCGATTTATTATTGCCCTAATTGTTTTTACATACCAGAATCGAATGAATGAATTACAAAGTATATAAACTATAGGAAGCCTGCAGCAAGCCCAAATACACTTGGACAGGCAAGGCCTTCAACTCAATCTCAAGGATAAGCATACCAAGCCCAAATCTCTAGTGTGTCAGAGTTCCCAAGGGCTTCAAAATATCCGGGCAGTGCTCACACTAGAGAAGAATGATCAAAACAGTTCAAGGAAAACTATGGACCAAATCCTGGTGTGTCAGAGTTCACAAGGTTCTCATATGAATCCTGAGCAGTACTCACACCAAGAAGGCCAGGGGACAGTACTTAAGTTACTTTGGCTTTCAGCCAGCAAAGAGTGAGAATTCAAAAGAGTAGGATAGGATTGGGAGTGTATTTAGGGATAGAATCACACATAGAACAAACACATTTGAAACTAAGCAGACTTGATAAGGTTTTAAAATTTTAACAAAGTCATATTCTAATAAGGACCAGTTCATGCCTCACAAAGATAACAAAGACCTCGTATCAGGCTACGTCACAGAAGGGAGTTAATTGATCAACAGTAAGTCAGGAAAAACATTAGTTAGCAGTAATAATTTAACAAAGGTATCATAACATGGTGAGCATAGAACCAGACAAGTAATATCGCGACAGGTTTAATAACAAGCTAATGAGTCTACTAAGGCATACATAATTAATTAGTTCTTAAGAAAAAGTATCAAAGCATGCTTAATGGTAAAGGATAATCCTAAGTTACACAGAGTTGAGCAAATTTTACTAATTGATTTACTAATTTCAATGTCTAAAATACAGAAAGTAACTAGTCTAATAAAAATAACATATTAAACGAGTAATGAAGTAGAAAGGATTCAATAACTTACCAGTTCAGATGAAACAGAAAAGGAATCTAACAATGAACAATTGTCACCAACAGAATAAAACAATAGAGGATTTCTGGCCCTGGCTTCCAGCCGGCCAGGAATCAAAGCATAGAATAGTAGTTATAGAATAACAGTGTATAGTTTGTTTAGGGTAGTGAGAATATTTCAAATTGTGAGTCTGTTTAAAGGGGAATTGGGGATTTTAATTAGTTACCCTATTTCAAATTCTGAGTCTAGAAAGGAAAGAACTTACAGCTAATAAGGAAAGAAAAATTTGAAATCCTAATTTAGGTAAATCATACAAAATCGGCAGAAATAACAAATAAAGAGATGCATATAGACACATAGATAGAGATTTTAACAAAACAATAAAAGAATCGAACAGATCGGGTTTGATATTGAAGAATCAAAAAAACCCAAATTTAGAGCAAGTAAAATTGGCAGAAATTAACAAAAAGAGTTATAATAAGATGCACAGAGACATATAGGCGGAAATAATTAAAGGATCGAACCAGATTAGATCTAGAAAGATCTGGAACCCTAGTTTTAGGGTAAGTAGAAAATCACGAAGATTCTCAGAGATTCATACCATAAAAGAAACAAGAACGAACACAGACAGAAAGAGGTCAAAGATATGAACCAGTTTTGGTTAGAAATTAAAGAGATCTGCTTGGAATGTTAGACAAGCAATTATGTAACACCATAAGCGAGTAACCAGTAGTGAGAGGTGGTCAACAAGGTAAGGGAATCATTGATTGATTCCATTTTTGGGTTTGAATATGAGGGAATAATAGGTTGATAGCTCTAGGGTTTCTTCAGAGGAGAAGGGAGGGAGAGCATTTAGGGGCGACGGAGTTTAGAGAATGAGGGGATTAGGCTTAGGGTAACTAATTAAAATGGGGGCGGGATTTTAAATGAGGTTGTGTCGGTATTAATACGGATATGGGAACTGGGTTAGTGGGCTTTGGGCTAGGTATTTAGGTAATTGGGATTGGGGTTTGGTCCGAAAATAGGCTATTACTTAAATATCCAAATTTAATTAATAAATAATTTGTAAAAATAATAAATAAATAAATAAAATATCATTTGTGCATAAAAACAAAGAAAAACAGTTATCTAACAATATAAAGTATAAAAAGATTTTTTTGGCATAAATAAAGTAACTATAAATACATATAGGCCATTATTACAAATGTGCAATTTTAGCCTTTAAAATTGCAAATGTAATTATGAAAAATATGTTAAAAATATTTAAAACCTAATATGGATGCAAATGGTGAAATTAAATGATAAAATCATCATAAAATAATTTGTGAGATAATTAAGGAGTATCTATATAATAAGAAAAATGCAGGAATAAATTGATTTAAAGTCTTTAAAAATTATAAAAAATTATGAAAAATGCATGTATATGTTTATAAATCAAGTTATGGTGTATATGAACTATTTTGAAAGAGTGTGTGTGTGTGTGTGTGTGTGTATGTGTGTGTGTATAAATATAAGAGAAAAATTTGGTATCAACAGGGCTATATCGGGGATTGATTGTGATGACTTGTGATGGCCCAGGGGCAATGTCATTGTTGCTATCTCTGTAGTGGTGTGCCTACTCTTTATGAGTTATACCCTGTTCATTTTGTGGTGATCGTTTGTTATGTGTCATTCATTGTCTCTACTCTTACTTGTTGACTGGAATTGTGATAGAACACTAGCACAAGCATACACTTAGTTAATCACCCCTAACGATTCAAGAAAATGGATTCTGATGTTATTGATCATTTCTATACCCCCTCGTCTATTTTGCCTCTATGAGAGAAGAGTTCTATTGGCACGTGCGTCGTCCGCGTGATTATTAGCACTAATGAGGGCAAAAGATGCCAAGTGTTAGGGTTCACAAATTGGATTTCGTGAATTATGAATATTTTGAGGTTCGGTGCCGCATGGAGATTATTGGATAAAACCTGGTGTGAAAGTGGTTATTCTCATCTAGTTGCTACCTATCATTCCTTTAATTTTTTCACCGTATTTAAACTGTGTTCAGCTTACTCTTCTGTGTTACTACTTGTGGTATTCCACTGTTAATGGTAGTTTTTATTTCCTATGGTAAGCACTGTATCATTATTATCATTATGTGTAGTTTTGTTGTACTCTGTTAGTTCTCCACTTATACTTTCTCAAGCTATTTAGTCCAGTAGGTGTCTTGACTGTTCCTCGTCACTACTCCACTAAGGTCAGTTTTGATACTTGTTGGGTACCGCTGTGGTTTACTCATACTACACTTCTGCATATTTTTGTGCAGATCTAGGTATATCGGAGTCAGTCGATCACTTGTTAGTTGTACGGAACTTGTTGGGTAAATTTGTTGCTGTGTTCGCAGGCTTCAGAGTCACCTTCTGATGTTGTATTCACACTATTATTCCTTATTTCTAAACAGTTGTGTTTAGAGGTTTATCTAGAAAACTCAGTAGAGCTTATGACTTGTACTACCAGTTTTGGGATTGTAAATTTGTAAAAAGTTTTCTGTTTTGAAGTTGTCAGATGTTGGTTAAATATTGTTGTTATTTCAGTTAATGTTAGGCTGACCTAGTCCCTAAGACTAGATGCCATCATGACACCCAATGGAGGGATATTGGGTCGTGAAAAGTTGGTATCAGAGCTCTAGGTTCATAGGTGCTACGAGTCAAAAGTGAGTTTAGTAGAGTCTTGCAGATCGGTACAGAGACGTCTGTAATTATCTTCGAGAGTCTACGAAATTATTAGGACAGTTTCACTTCTTTCATTCCTATCGTGCGAGTTTATTAGTCTTGAAGTTTAAGCTTTTATCATTCCATTCTCTCACAGATGGTGAGGACACAAGCTGCAGTTACTGATGATGCGGCCCTCGGAGCAGGTGTCGCTAGGGGCAAAAGCAGAGGCGGAAGAGCAGCATGTGCCAGAATTAGGGCATTTACCAGAACAACACCTGAGGAGCCACCAGTAGCTCCGGTTGAGGGTCAAGTACCACAAGCGTCTGTTGTTACCCCCGGACTTCAGAAGACTTTAGCATAGTCCGGAGCATGTTAGGTACATTCGCTTAGGCGGGTTTGATTCCAGTTGCACCAGCTACTTCACAGATCGGGGGAGGAACTCAGACTCCCACCGCCGACACTCAAGAGCAGCGAGTTTACGTTGGTCAGGTTCCAGGTGTCATGGCGACACAACCTGTGGTTCCAGTTCAACCCGTGGTTAGGACAACAGCATCTGAGGAAGAACATCTTAGACTTGCAAGGTTCAAGAAATATGACCCTCCAACTTCAGTGGTATGGCTTTAGAGGGTGCTCAGGGCTTTCTAGGAGTTCCACCGCATTCTCCGCATTATGGGTATTGTGCAGACGAGTGGGGTTTATTTTACTACATTCCAGCTTAGGGAAGCGGCTTATCAGTGGTGGCACGCGTATGAGTTGTGTAGCCCGGCCGAGGCAGCTTCACTTACATAGGCTCAGTTTTCAGAGATGTTCCTGAGAGATTTTGTACCTCAGTCCCTTTAGGATGCATGGCGTGTGGAGTTTGAGCAGCTGCACCAGGGCACTATGTCAGTGTCAGAATATGCTGTTAGATTCAGTGATTTGGCTAGGCAAGCACCTGCTTTGGTCGCTAGAGTTAGAGAGCGAGTATATAGGTTCATTGAGGAGCTCAGACATGATATTTGGTTCAGCATGGCTCGGGAGTTGGAGTTGGATGTTTTTTTTTAGCATATTGTAAGGATCGCTCACTGATTGGAGGGTATGTGGGGCCAACAGAGAGAGGACGAGGAGACTAGGAGGCCTCGCAGACCGGAGAGATCTACTGGTCCTTATTTTAGAGGTAGGGTACGACATGGCAGAGGTTTTTTGGGTCACCCAGTTCAGTTTGCACTTCAGGCTTTGCACGGTGTTTCAGGTACTCATGGGTCTCAAAGTACCCGTACCGCATATTTTCCACAGCCACGTCAGTAGAGAGGTTTCTTTGAGTGTGGAGATACCAGCCACATGCTGAGAGATTGTCCCAAACTCCGGACATATGTGTCACAGCGGGGTATTCAGGCGAGTAGAGGTCACCCAAGAGGGGGAGGCCCGACTCATTGATGTGTTTCATATAGTAGGCCTGAGGCGGCTGCGCTAGATGACGTCATACATGTATGCTTTTGATTTTTTATAAAGTAGCACCATTCGTATTTTGATTCGGTTCTGCTTATCGGGGCAAGTTCCATTATTTGTTGCTTCACTTATGGGTGAGTTTCATGATTAGTACTCTGCTTATGTGTTTACCTCTGTTGGGAGATTCTATGAGTGATAGCCTGTGTCTATCGCTTCGTTTTTATTCATTATTGAGAGTTACGAGACTAGAAGTGAATTCCTGTGTCACTACCAAATTTTTCCTCCGTAAGACGTTGTTATGGCACCTAGTCTCTACAACTAGGTAAGCCTAACAATAAACGGAAATCAAAGCAAAATTAACAACTAAACTGCAACAGATAATTAAATAACGGATAAGATGTTGCTTGGCATGTACAAAACCCAACACTCGAGTATACACAGTATTTTTCCAAAACTCAGTAGTCATAAGTCACAAGCTACACAAGAAAAACTAGTATCTTTATACACCAAAGTCTAAGAAAGTACGGAAATGAGAGAATAGAAGGGGACTCCGAGGTCTAAGGGGACTTCGAGGTCTGCGGAAGCGGTAGATATACCTTGAAGTCTCTGTACATAAGCAAGCACTCTCAGCTAATAGCGGGGCTGATAAGAAGCACCTGGATCCGCACACAAAACATGTGCAGAAGAGTATCATGAGTACACCGCAACGGTACCCATTAAGTGCCAAGCCTAAACTCAGTAAAGTAGTGACGAGGTCAGGTCCGGGCCCTACTGGGATATAGTAATAAGTAGATGATATAATAAAAGGAAGAAATACAGAGAATTTAACAGAAAGAATTCATAAAGAAATAACAACACAACACAATGAGGTAACAACAGGGGCATTCCCGAGATATCGTCTCATAGTTCCAAAAGTAAATACTCATCATGGGATCTCCCGAGATATTGTCTCGTAGTCCCAAAAGTAATATGCAAGGAGATCTCTCGAGGAACCTCCTCGTAGTCTCAAAAGTAAATGTGCAGGGGGATCTCCCGAGGTACCACCTCGTATTCCCAAAAGTAAATATGCAGGGGGATCTCTCGAGGTACCGCCTCGTAGTCCCAAAAATAAACACACAGCTCAAATCAGTGGAGAAAGCAATCAACAACAACAATTCTACAACTATGGTTGATACAAATCAAGTAAAGGCAGTAATTCAACTAACATGCTGTACAGATTTCAAATAAGCATTTAAGACACGTAGACATGTGAAACTAAGCTAAACAGGATAACTACACATACTAGTATAACTCAATTTAGGTGTAACAAGTTATTACTCAGTGAAAAACCGGATTTTACAATAATTAGCCCGTGTACGCACTCGTCACCTTGCGTACACGGCGCTTACATATCACAGAAGTATCACAACAGTACCAAATACTAAGCAGATTCCCCCCACACAAGGTTAGGAAAGACACTTACCTCAAATCAAGCTCAATCAACCAATAAGAATGCCCTTTCCTCGATTATCCGACTGCGAATGGCACAAATATAGCCAAAAACAATTGCATACCATAAATACAACTATAATAGACTAATCCAATTAATGAAATCAAGATTTTAAAAAGAATTTCGAAAACCTCCCCAAAAAGTCGATCCGGGCTCACATCTCAGAATCGGATAAAATTTACAAAATAAGAACGCCCATTCACCCACGAGTTTACTCGTACCAAAATTACTCAAATCCGTCGTCAAAATCTCAATCAAAACTCAAATTTTGGTTGAAGAACTTTTCCAATTTTCCCCAATTTTCTCAAGCCAAATCCGAAATTAAAGGGTGGAATTAATGACATATTAGTGGGATATAACCAAAAACAAGTGAAGAATCATCACCCAATCGATGCCTCTGAAAGTCGCTCAAAGTGTCGTCCAAATTCGAGCTTTCTATCTCAAGTTATGTCAAAAATGGATAAACCCTTGATTTTAAAATATGTTATTCTGCCCAGTGATCCCTTATTCGCGAACGCGGAAGAACCCTTCCGTTCGCAAAGCACAAAATTGCTTCAGTCCTAAATTCTTCATCGCAAACGTGAAGCTTACTCAACTCAACCCCTACAGGAATGTGGGACCATCATCGCGAATGCGTAGGCAAATTGCCTGGAGACTCAATTGACCACCTTCCTCTACGTGAATGCAGGACCCTCATCGTGAACGTGTAGGATTTTTACCTCAGAGCTTCACGAATGCGAAGCACAGATCCCCTTCTGTCTCCAGTTCCTCCTTGCGAACGCGGAACTCCTCTCACGAACGCGAAGAAGGAAACCAACAACTGGGAACACATGAAATTTTGCAACTTCAACAAGTCTAAATTGATCCGTTAACCATCCAAAATCCACTTGAGGCCCCCCGCGACTTCAACCAGACATACCAATAAGCCCTATAACACCATAAGAACTTAGTTGAGCCCTCAACTTATATCAAGAAACGTTAAAAAGCATGAATCCCTCTCCAATTCAAATTTAATGAACTTTGAAACTTAAAACATCTACGATCGATACTGAAACCTATCAAATCATGTCCGATTGACCTTAAATTTTGCACACAAGTCATAATAGAAATTATGGAACTACTCCAACTTCTGGAATCAAAATTTGAACCTGATATCAAAAAAATTCAACTCTCGGTCAAACTTCCCAAAAATTTCACTTTCGTCATTTCAAGCCTTATTCAGCTACAGACCTCCAAAACACAATTCGGACACGCTCTTAAATCTAAAATCACTCAATGAAGCTAACAGAACTAATGAAACTCTATTCTGAATCCATCTTCACACGGTTCCAACTATGGTCATAATCCTAGAACTCAAACTTTCGTTTTAAGGACTAAGTGTCCCAAAACTCCGAAACCACAAACAGAACCTCCCCGCAAGTCACATAATCGGAAAATATATAGGGAATCAGTAAATAGAGGATCGAGGCTAATGCTCTCTAAATGACCGGTCGGGTCGTTATATCCTATTGTCCATTACGGTAGGTTTTGATGTGATTTCTATATAATTTGGTTACAATTTGTGATTTAGATGCTCTACCGGGGTGAGAGTTCAGTAAGTGTTGTGATTTTAATGGCAGAATTGAATTAGTGAAAGGTTTCAGCTAGTATAATGTGTATTCTACTTGTGATTCAGAGTTGAGGGTGATACTCTTGCGATTTCATGTGATTTGGTGTGTTTAAACCGGGCTGCGTGCCGCGGTGGAAGGTATATCAGGATGAGATCCTTGTGATTTATTCATATACTTTGATTTTTCCTTGTAAATTGATTTGTAAGAACGTACTGATAGAGAGTCGTGCATGTCGGGCTTGTTCGATATTTCTCTTATGTGTTTCTCCTTACATACTCAATCATTTTTGTGTTGTGCTCATCGATATTTAGCTCGTGTGATGTGTTCCCGGTGGCGTTAGATGTGACTTGTTGATTCAGATGAATAGCTGTGAGGTCCTCATGTTTCTTGCATCATTGTCAGTGTTGTGGAGGTTGAAAATAGGGTTCTAACGGATATGAGGCTAATTGTCGGTGCTAGATTTGACTACGGGCAGCTATTCTGATAAGAACTGTTATTATGGACCTATTTGTGATGTGTCATGTTGTGTGGTTGTACTTTATGGGTGTAGGCATAAATGGTTGCAGCTGTTTGAGGCTGATACCAGGTGTGAATGTGGGAATCGGGTCTTTTGGAGATGAGCGGATGGCGGTAATTTTGACTCTAAGGCTTAAATTACAGCTGAGATGGTGTCTTCGGGTTTATGTGGATTGGGGTGATGTGGGGTCACTCGCGGGTGTATGTTGGATGAATGCATTCAGTGATTTGATGACTTTGGAATGATTTTTGGTACATTCAAGGACGAACGTTTGTTTAAGAGGGGGAGGACGTAATGACCCGACCAGTCATTTTGAGAATTAAAACCCCGTTTGGCGGCATAAAATCTTAAGTAGCTTCGTATGGTGATTTTGGACATAGACGCGCATCCCGATTTGGATTTGGAGGTCCGTAGGGTAATTTGAAGCATTTCGGCAAAAGTTGGAAAAGTTGAAGTTTGGAAGGTTGAGAGGTTTGTCCAAGAGTTGACTTTGGTGATATTTGGGTCGGAATGCGACTCCGAGAGTTAGAACAACTCTGTTATGTCATTTGGGACTTGCCTGCAAAATTTGACGTCATTCCGGGTTGGTTTGATAGGTTTCAGTGCGAGTTTTAGAAGTTGGAAGATTTTAAAGTTCATAAGTTTGATTCATGGTGTGATTCGTAGTTTCGACATTGTTTGATGTGATTTGAGACCTCGAGTGAGTCCGTGTTAGGTTATGAAACTTGTTGGTGTGTTTAGATGGGGTCCCGGGAGCCTCGGGTGTGTTTTGGATCGCTTACGGGCCATTTCCTTCTATTTTTGGACTGTTGATCTGCTGGTGTCTAGTGTTCTTATTCACGTTCGTGATGAAGCAATCGTGTTCGCATAGTGTTATTGGAGGAGTGCAAAATTTACCCCTTGTGTTCGTGAAGGGAGGTTCGCGTTCGCGAAGGTTGGAAGATCTTTGTCTTCGCATTCGCGTTCACTGGTTCGCGGTCGCGTAGAGGTAAGGCGGATTTGGGGCATCAAGCAAATCTCTTCGCATTCGCGAGGGCACATACGTGTTCGCTTAGAGTCTTGGTTCTTGTTCACTGCTGATGATAGGCTATAATTACGTATTTTAGTCACTTATTACACTCTAGTTTACAACACTTTAATTGAGTTTGAGATATGTAGATGTTATGGAATGAATTCAAGTGATTTGGAGCTTTCAAGTCTGAGTAAAAGCCCAAGGAATTAAGTCGGGATCGTGTTCAGGGGTCAAATTTGATAGTTAAGAACAAACGAAGACTCGAGGAGGCATATTGAGTACTTTGGTTGTGACGCTTAGGCTCAGTTTTTGAATCTTTTATAAGTACCTTAAATTGTATGATTTTAAATTTGCTTAACTTCTTTGACTAGATTCTCTTGATGAATCCAATCCTGAGTGAGTTAAGTGCCATGTGTGTGTGAGATTTGTGTGTTTTTCTGTGCATTGCGTTTGATGCCTAGAACATGCCATGTGTGTTTGCAAAGCGAAATAGTACTTTTGTTAAGTCTTGGAAGTGATATAGGCGTTTCTTTGTTGAGCCATATGTATATTTTACCCCCCTAATTGTTATGTATCGTAGTCAGCCCCTTAGCCAGTAATCTTGTTTCTTTGGCAACCACATTACAAGCCTTACCCATTTTGTTTGAATTAACCATCTATTTGAACCTTCTAACCTCTTATGAGCACTTGAAGTGTTATGAACTGTGTAAAAGTTAAAGTGTGGGGTAGTTGGTTTGGCTTTTGAGTGGAACTAATGAAATAAATATAAAGCTTCATTGTTTTGAAAAAGTAAGAGCCACTTAAATAAGAATTAAAAAAAAGAGAAAGAAAGAAAAGAAAAAAAAAGTTGTATTGTTGTGAAAAAATATATCCTTGATAAGTGGTGGCTCTCGATGTAATTGTGCTTAAAGAAGTATAGGATAAAATACATTGATGTGAAGGCGGAGTTTTGTTCGACATAAGTATGGGGTTTGAATGTTAAAGTATATGTATCAAAGTGCTTAGGAAGGTGTAGTCACTCTTATATCTAAATGTATCCTACCCGTCCCGCAACCTACATTACAACCAAATAAAGTCCTACTTGATCCTAGACTGAATGAGCTCAATTAGTAGAGTAGTACACTACAGGCAAGCCTATGGTGCATGTTTTGTGGCATATGAATGTTATTTCTGAGAGTGAGTGAATTCTTTCTATCTTAAGTTCCTAAGCGTTCTTAAATTTTATTGTGTGAAACTACTCCCTTTTGTTGTGTGAGGGCACTTGATTCATGAAGTAAAGTTAATGTCAGTGACTTCTATGTTAGAGTACGTGAGTGAGTTTTAAATAAATGTGTGGTACTTGTGAGTCAAATCTTGAGGTGAAGGTGTCATACCTTTGTGCTTAGTCTATTTTAAATATTCTTGGTATGATGAGTCAGGAGAATTGTTTTAAAAGGTCATGTCTATATAAAGTGTAGTTTGATTGCTCGAGGACGAGCAATGGTTTAAGTGTGGGGTATTGATGATAGGCTATAATTACGTATTTTAGTCGCTTATTACACTCTAGTTTACTTCACTTTAATTGAGTTTGAGCTTTAATCGCTAGTGTTTTGCACTAATTGTGTGTTTTATGCCTTGTAGGAGTGATTCAGAGCTATGTAGATGTTATAGAATGAATTCAATTAATTTGAAGCTTTGAATTCGGAGTAAAATCCCAGGTAATTAAGCCGGGATCATGTTCAGGGGTGAAATTTGATAGTTAAGAACAAACGAAGACTCGAGAAGGCATATTACGCGTTGTATAGTAAAATAGACATAACTCTTCTATCCGAACTCCATTTGGGCTAGATAATATATGGATGGATATCTATCTCAGAGGGATACAAATTTCATGTTTTACGTTTTTTCAAATTTCAAACTGAACAGGGTGAAAAAATCGATCGAAAACGAGACCGCGGACCTGACGCGCAAATGGGGCAGAAACTTTTTGATGTGCGCGGCCACTAGCGTGGTCTTAGCGCGACCGTGCTACTCCAGACCGAAAAACTGTCCTTTTTCGGGAAGGAGAAGGTATAATTGTTTGGACCCGACCCTACTTGGTATATATACATGGAAAAATGGTATTTTGAGGAGATTGGACAGAATTGAGACAGAGATTCGACTTCGGACTTTTAGACCGGATTATATTTGCAGTGACCGCTTATCCTTTTTAGGACTAGAGTTGGGCGTGATCAAATTTTGGCGCCGTTGTCGGGGAACTAACGGTGTAGCTGTAGGTGTACATATTGCTAGGTTTCAAGTTTGAATTTTTTTTCAATATTTAATTTTTATTTTCTTTATTTTAGTTTTATTTGTTAATTTGAAAAACATGGCATCATGGAATTATGAGAATATGAATGTTGGTAATTATACTTTTGATCCTCGTTTATGATATTGGGGAGGAAACCACCCAGGACAAAATTATCAAAATATTTCCGAGCGAGTTATGTGCAACAACTCAATCTTATGTGTGGAATGTGTGTGATATGTGTGGTGGTCAAAATGGTCATTTTTATGGTTGTGCTTATATTTTTTATCTTCCCCCAACCCCTTACTATGATGGTTCTACCTTTTATTGTGAAGTTAATAGGAATAAAGAACCTGGGGATGCAGACCTGAAGGAGATCAAGGATATGTTAATGTGCCTTCTGGAACAAAATAATGAGAAACAATTGCAGCTAGAAAGGCAAGAGGCAACTATTCGCAAGTTGGAGGCTCAATTGAGTCAAGTGGTTGGTGGTTGGAGCTTAATGCTCAACAAGCCAATATTGAGGATAGTAGCGAAGATGAGCATGAATTTGAGGTATTAATTGGGGAGGTCAGAATAGAACATCAACAACCTAGCCAACTACAATTTGAGGATGTCGATGTTGAATATGTGAGACTAGAGCCAGCCAAGGACTTTGAGGATATAAATTTTCTTGACTCTAGTATCATTGATCTTGAGGATGTTGAAAGTCCTGAAGTTCATGTGTTTGAGCGCATTGGTCCATACTCCAAGCATTTTTCTACATTATGTTTGGATGATGATATGGAAATAGAGTCATCCGAACCAATTGAGGAGTCAAGGAATGAGGAACAAGGTGCATATATTCTAGAATTCTTCTTGCCAGAAAGTCAGGATTACATACCTCATACAAAGGCCAAGGAGTAAAGAATACTACATTATTTCATTGGGCCAGTTAGATTCGTTCCACTGCCCCATGACCATAATCATAAGCTTGAATCAAAACTTGGGGTTCAATTCATAAGCTCGAGGTGGAGGCAAAAAGTGATTCACGTCGTGTTGCGACGTTAAATCAAGCGCTTGTTGGGAGGCAACCCTGTATTGGTAAAAATTAGCTTTATACGTGTAATAAATCTTGATGACTATGAAGAGGTATGAGGCAAAGAGGCACGGCAAATCACACCCACGGGTTAATTAGCTATGGAAGTCTCAACATAATTGAGAAGATGAAGAGACACGGTCAAAATGTATCTGGGCAGAACAAAGGGCGGATTCAGAGATCTTTATTTAGTGATCCACACGTTACACGACATTCATCCAACAGTTACGATTACTATTGTAATGTTACATTAATGTCATAATTAGTCATCAATGCTCAATCACTGAAAAAGGCAGTTATATTAAGAAATTCCCTATATAAGGGAGTAAAATATAACCTGTAAAAGGGATCATCCAAACTACTATTGCAATATACTTACTGTTCGTGCATCTTACTGCTTTCCATTTACAAGTTTGCCTACAATTATAATCTTATTCTTTGGTTATCAGAAACCCGTGTTCTTCTTAAAATAGCTTTGGGCAAAGAATCCAATTCTTTGGTTAAACAAATTGGTTCTGTTACCGAGAATCTGATAATCTTTGTTTGCTTTTCAAGCGATATCCTCTGAATTATGTCGAACTCCAACGACAACAACCAGCAAAGGAATGGAACCCCAGTTCCATCACCTTCAAGAACCCCACGTGGTTCAAGGGAACAATTCCCAGAAAGATCCAATAACAACAAAAATAATAATGATCAAACGATGGAACAAGATCGAGTAAAGAAAATGATTGCAGAGTATGTGAGCCACGCTTTGCAAGAATTTGCGAGGGGATTACTGGCAGCGTTACCTGCACCACCGAAAACACCCCCCAATAATACCATCACCATGGAAAATCCTCAATCTGGGTTGGCAAACTCAGGAAGAGGAGATACTCCTAATGAATCTCTCGAAACGAGACCAGGTATATCTAATAACTCAGAATTACAAAATTTACTGCTAACCATGCAGAAACAGATGAAGGAGCAGAACGATCGCATCGAACAAATTCCTGGAGTACCGCCTATTATCAAAGGCATTGATGTTGATAGGTATTCTCAACAACCTTGGAAGCCAAGTGCGGCACCCTTGCCTATACCCAAGAAGTTTAAAATGCCTGACGTTCCCAAATATGATGGAACAACTGACCCACGTGATCATGTGACTGCTTTCACTGCTGGAGTAAAAGGCAACGACTTAACAAAATAAGAGATTGAATCAATCCTTGTCAAAAAATTTGGGGAAACACTTACCAAAGGGGCCCTAACCTGGTATTCTCTTCTCCCTGAAAATTCTATTGACTCTTTCGCTGAGCTTGCAGATTCGTTTATAAAAGCACACTCTGGTGCACAAAAAGTTGAGAAAAGAATGGAAGACATATTCAAAATAAAACAAGGAGACACGGAACTACTCTGTGAGTTTGTAGACAGGTTTCAACGAGAAAGAATGCAATTACCCAGGGTGCCTGATAATTGGGCAGCCATGGAATTTGAAAGCAACCTAAACGATAAAAGCTCAGAATCCACGACACGACTTAAGGAAAGTCTAATAGAATTCCCCGCTACAACATGGAATGATGTATATAACATGTATAGTAGATAACTCAAAATAGAAGAAGATATCATTGCTCGTTCAAGAGAGGAAGATCATTCCAGATCCAGACGTCCTGAATCATACAGAAGATCAGGTAAAAACAGGTATGATCCTTACTTAGGACCCTCGGGACGTGATATTCGTCCCAGGTTCAAAAACAATAGGTCAGACTACAGACCACCAGGAAGAGACGTAGTCTCATCCTCATCTAGATCCAGAAAAGATCAAGATGAACGACATAGAGGTAATACCCGAATTGGGGATCATACCTTTAATGTAAGTACTACTGAACTTGTCTCAATATTGAGGAACATGGGAGACAAGGTTAAGTGTCCCAAAGAGATACGATCAAATCCAAATAGAAGGAACCCACATCACTGGTGTGAATTCCATAACGATCATGGGCACAAGACTGCGGATTGCAGATTTTTACAAGGTGAAGTAGAAAATTTATTGAAACGGGGCTATTTAACAGAATTGTTTAGTGATAAAGGTAAACAGGCTTATATGAAGAATAGGCAGGAGCCCCCAAAGCCTCCTTCTTCAAAGTGAACTATCAACGTGATACATGGAGGAGAAGAAGTAAACAGAGTGCTCTGCAAAACGACCACAAAGTTCACAATTACACATGGAAAACGGGTTCGTGAAAATCTGGAAGCGGACGATATAACCTTCGATGATGCAGATATCGGCGGATTAATGCTTCCTCACAACGATGCTCTGGTAATATCTTTACTTATTCATGACACTAACGTAAAAAGAGTGTTGATTGATCCAGGTAGTTCAGTCAATATCATTTTGCTAAGAGTCGTGGAAGAAATGCTATTGGGGAATCAAGTAATCCCAAGGGCACGAGCCATATCAGGGTTTGATAACTCTAGGGTTATAACAAAAGGAGAAATCGAGCTTAGCACTTATGCTAAGGGGGTGATCAAAAGTACCAGGTTCTAGGTCATCGATATTGACATGGCTTATAACGTAATCGTGGGAAGGCCATGGATCCACGACATGAACACAATATGCTCCACTTTGCATCAGGTAATTAAATTCCCCTCTAAATGGGGGATTCAGCAAATTAGAGGCGATCAGCAAACCGCAAGAAATATAAAATCCGTGGTACACTACAACAAAAACATAGAGGTGGAAGAATCACAAGATAAGGGAATCTCCCAAGCAGGTAACACCACCCAAACAGGCATGGAAGAAATTACTACCCAAATAGGTACGGAAGGTATTATTGTTGAAACAGGTACGAAAGGAAATACTTACGAGAAGGTCAATCAAGTTACCACGGAAGGTGCATTGGACCACACAGATGTAGATTCCAGACCAGACATCATTCATGAACCGGAGGAAGACGAGCACATCAAAACAACTGCGGAAGAGCTCGAAGCTATTCCATTGTCTGAACAAAAGCCTAACCATAAAGTGTATATAGGCACGAGGCTAAATCCCGGTTGAAGAGAAGAAAAGAAAGCAAGGACCATTCAAGAACCAAGTGATTGACGAAGAGGTATAGAAACTCTTGAAGATTGGTTCGATATGAGAGGTAACGTACCCTAACTGGCTAGCTAACACCGTGGTAGTACCTAAAAAGAATGGCAAATGGAGAGTATGCGTAGATTATACTGACTTAAATAAATCATGCCCCAAAGATTCATTCCCATTACCACATATAGAGCAAATGATTGATGCCACTACAGGTCATGAATTATTAAGCTTTTTAGATGCATATTCTAGTTATAATCAGATTAAAATGGATCCCTCAGATGAGGAAAAAAAATTCCTTCATTACAAACAGGGGGACTTACTGTTATAAAGTTATGCCTTTTGACTTGAAAAATGCTGGAGCCACCTATCAAAGGTTAGTGACTAAAATGTTCCAAGAACATCTTGGAAAGACGATGGAAGTTTATATTGATGATATGTTGGTAAAATCAACACAAGCGGAAGATCATTTCCAGCATCTCTCTACTACTTTTGATATTTTACGCAGGTATAATATGAAGCTAAATTCAGAAAAATGCGCTTTTGAAGTGCAATCAGGTAAATTTTTGGGTTTCCTTGTATCGAACAGAGGAACAGAAGTAAACCCCGCTCAAATTAAAGTTATAGAAGAAATACCTGATATCTTAACAAATAAAAAAGTTCAAAGACTAACAGGGAGAATAGCAGCTTTGGGAAGATTCATTTCTAAGTCTTCCGAAAGAAGTTTTAAATTCTTCTCAGTTCTCAAAAAGCAGAATCAGTTTGAATGGACTGAAGAATGTCAGCAAGCCCTCAAGAATCTGAAGTTTATCTATCGAAACCACCACTGCTTTCAAAGCCAAAAGAAGGGGAAAGATTGTACATCTACCTGGCTGTTACAGAAATTGTTGTAAGTGCAGTACTAATAAGAGATGAAAAAGGTAAGCAATCACCTATCTACTATGAAAGTAAAACTTTGCTAGATGTTGAAACTAGATATCCACATCTAGAAAAATTATCCTTAGCTTTAATAATGGCATCTAGAAAATTACGACCATATTTTCAATGTCACCCAATCACCGTTGTGACTTCATATCCTTTAAGAAATATATGCATAAACAAGAATTGTCAGGATGATTAGCCAAGTGGGCCATAGAATAAAGTGAGCATGAAATAATCTATCAGCCTAGGACTGCAATTAAGTCTCAAATACTAGTTGATTTTGTTGCTGACTTTAGTAATAGCATTATCCCTGAAGTAGAAAAAGAGTTACAACTTTTTAACGGTGCTAATCCGGGCCTATGGACCCTATTCACCGATGGCTCCTCAAATATAAAAGGTGCCGGCTTAGGCATAGTCTTAATATCACCCACGGGTGAAAAGACACGGCAAGCTATCAAGTGTTATCCTATAACTAACAATGAATCAGAGTACGAAGTTGTTATTGCAGGGCTTGAACTCGCACGGGAACTCTCAATCTAGCAAATCGTGATCAACAGCGACTCCCAACTAGTAATAAATCATATGCAGGGGACTTACATCGCTCGAGAGACTCAAAAGCAACAGTATCTTGAAAAAGCACGAGATCTCGTGAGACAATTCAAAACATGGAAGGTAATGCAAATACCTAGAGAGGAAAATTTAGAAGCAGATGCATTAGCTAACCTCGCAGTAGTCACGGAAGTAACAAACAAAGACAATGCAATTGTCGTCCAACTATTCCACTCAATGATCGACCAGGACAGGAATGAGATAACTTTCAACAACTTAACCTGGGATGGAGAAACGAAATTCTTAATTTTTTGCAGAATGGCACCGTACCTGAAGACAGGAAAGCATCTCAAGCACTTCGCCGCAAAGATGCACGGTACTGCCTTATTCGCAACTCGCTTTATCGCAAGATGTTCGGAGGACCTCTAGCTAAATGCCTCGGACCTAACCAAACGGAATTTGTGATGAAAGAAGTCCACGAAGGACACTGTGGAAATCACTCAGGAGCGAGATCCTTAGTGAAACCCCTAGTCAGAGCTGGATACTATTGGCCTAAGATGGAAGAAGAAGCCCAGAACTTCGTATCCAAATGCGACAAGTGCCAATGGTTTGCGAATAACATACATCGACCAGCAGAATTATTGCATCCAATAGTATCCCCATGGCCTTTCACGAAATGGGGTATGGACATAGTGGGACCTCTTCCCACAGCTAAAGGATAGGTACAGTTTTGGCTAATGCTAACCGAATATTTTACAAATTGGGTAGAGGCAGAAGTGTTCAAACAAGTGCGAGAAAAGGAAGTTAAAAGCTTCTTGTGGTGAAACATAATATGCCGCTTTGGGATACCAAAGGAGATCGTGTACAATAATGGCCCACAATTCATAGGCTCGCAAATCACAGAATTCTTCAAAATCTGGCAAATCAAACGGATCACTTCAACACCATACCACCCCGTGGATAATGGTCAATCTAAGTCAACGAATAAGGTCATCATCAACAATCTAAAGAAACGGCTTGATAAAGCCAAAGGAAACTAGCCTGATGAGTTACCAGCGGTACTGTGGGCATACAGAACAACTTCAAAAATAGCCACGGGAGAAACCCCGTTCGCACTTGTCTATGGCTCAGAAGCCTTAATACCTTTGGAGATTGGCGAACCAAGCATAAGGTTCGCAACAGCCATGGAGGAAGCAAACGATGACGAATTGAGGACCAATCTGGACCTGCTCTAATCACGGAGAGAAACAACACTGATACGGATGGCATCTCAAAAACAAATCATAGAGCGTTTTTACAGCCGTAAATCTCATCTCAGGTACTTCAAGATTGGGGACTTCATCCTCAAAAAAGTCCTTCAATCAACGAAAGAAGTCGGGCGCAGGAAAGCTAAATCCAAATTGGGAAGGACCCTATAAAATCCGAGGCATAGTTGGGAATGGCGCCTATGAGTTGGAAGCAATGGACGGCAGAGTTCTACCAACAATCTCGAACGCCATCCACCTAAAAAAGTATTACTTTTAAGGAAAAGAAGTACCCCCGGTCAGGTATCACACGTTCGATTTTATTTTAAACATTTAAAAAATTTACTAACTTTTTTAGATGATAGGCATAAGGCTAACCCATCACCAGATGATGATATTAGACATGCAAAGATGCGAGGAAATAACACAATTCCCGGTCTAGGGTTACACTTTCTGATGGACGTTTTAAAGGATTAAGCAGTCATTATCTAAAAAAACTATATACCTTCGAGACCGGAATGTTTTTCCTTTTCAGGAAAAGGACCACAAGGAAGGAATAATCAAGTGCTCGAGATCTCATTCTTCAAAGCTCAAACACTTGGGGGACTATACAATATGGAAGGCTAAGACAAAGCAAATAAGACTATCAGAAAGTCAAAAGCTCGAGCCTGAAGACCCGTCTACCCAACAAGACAAGTGATACGAGTAGAATCGAAAGAGATCAAAAGAGTCATCCAAATACAAAACCTAATGCAAAAATGCAAAAAAAAAAAAATTCAAACATGTTCAGGCTGAAAAAATATTAGTCACGAGGAAGAAATGTACATCTTTATACTTATTCAAAACTGTTGTAACAAAAACAGTTAGGGGTAAAAGATCATCATCATTTGTACTAACTCAAAAAACAATTATCAAATAAAACAGTTATGAATGAAAGATCAAAATTCATGTATTTGTTCAAAAAACTGTTGTCAAATAAAACAGTTACGGATGAAAAAGCATTTTCCTCGTACTTATTATAAAACTGTTATCAATAAAAATAGTTGCAGGTAGAAACCCCAATCTTTATAAAAATTGTTACTAGTGAAAAATAGTTGCTCCCTTGTATTAATATCGAAAAACTGTTACCTATGAAAAATAGTTACGAAATACAAGTGTATATCAAATCTGTTAAAAAAAAACAGTTGCAACATGAGTTTTAGACGATAATCAAACACATGTAAAATGTCGTGGATGTTCAAACAAAAAAACTTTCCTTGGAAAATTCTTAAACGTGTGTAAAATTCCTATCACTCTATTGCATTATCATGAAGTTTAGACGTCTTCTTCATGTCAATCATAAAGTGCCCTCTTTCATAAATGAATCCTACTACCATAAGGCTCACAAACACCGTACCTACTATGAAAAGGTACGAGTTATTACAGCATCCTCATGCAAAAATTCAGAGGTAAAAACAAAAACCTCGAAAATTAAACATGCAACAGACTTAAGAGTAAAGCAGAAACTCGAAGCAAAAACTCTTAATTTGCATATATTCGAAAAAAATGGCTAAGTAAGAACAAAGTACAAACTAGTACCTAGTCGCATATAGTTTATACATCGAAATGCCCCTAAGTTGTCAGTTGGGGACTTTTGAAAGATCCAAGTTTACCCCCGATGGAGCTGGGGGTAACCACCAATCAAATAAAAAAAAAGGGGGGTGAATCAGCACTTTAATCTTCTCGAGAAGGAGGATTGACTTCTTTATCAGCAGGAAAACGGGAGCAACTAGGGATGAAGAGGCCCGAGCAGCAGGAGTCTCACCATCAGGTAAAGAGAGGTTATGACCTTGTTGAGCCTTCTCCATGGCTTCCTATTTTAGCTATTTCAGCACTAAGGTCGAAACCCTCTTGACTCATTTCCGTCAATGTGTCAAGGCAAGAATTCATATACCCCCAGCTCACATCAACAACAGCCACCTCTTCAAGATCTTCATAATCCCTTGCCCATACTTGAAGCTCAGCTTTCAATCCGTCCTTCTCCGCTTCAGCAGCTTCATGGGCGGCCCTTAACAGTACAATCGACTCCTCCAGAGTTTGAACTTTATGTAAAGCATTACGAAGATCCTCTTGAGTACGGGTGAGTGATTGCACGAGCTCGCCTGAGTATTCCTCCTTCTGCCCCAGCAAGTTTTTTAAGTCTCTAATCTCCTCTGAGGCGCGGGATAGCTACTCAGTTAATGAGGACTCCAGAATACTCTTGTCTTTATCAGCCTGACTAGAAGAAGCCTTCTCTACTACCAGTTCTTCCCCTATGAGCCTCATCTTCCGCTTTAAGGTACTCCTTTCCTCTTCTAAGGCATCCATGTCAATACTTAGCTATCATATTGTGCTTTCCAATTATCAGCATCGGCCTGCAACTCTTTTGTCTCCTGATCTGTATTTGAGATCCTCTTCATGAGCTCCATTCCTATAAGATTAATCTACAAGAAATAAGCCAATTAGATATGATAAACTTCATATATGAAAATGAAAGAGGATAACCTGCATCATACCTTCAAAGAGGTATGCACAACTTCATTGGCCCATGTAAGAGAACTATGTCTGGCTAGCTTGGTTTTCTCAGTGGGACCTATCAAAGGCTTGAGCCACACCTCGGGCTCACCCGTTTTCTTGAAAAGATTCCCCTCAGTTGGAACCTCTATTATCACATGCCGCATCTCTCTGCTGGAAGACCCTACTTCCCTAGAGGAAGGCATGGAAGCAGGCAGAGATGAAGCAACAACAGGCACGGAGGGTTGAGGAACTGGAGAAGCCACGGGCAAAGCAACAGGAACGGAGGATTGAAGAGTTGAGGAAGCCACGGGCAAAGCAACAGAAAAAGTCGTAATAGCCAAAGGAGCAGATGAGACAGCTTCTCTTAAAGAAGCAGGAAAAACACCAACCAAAGGGACATCATCAGGAGCAAGGTCAAAACCTTCATGGAACAAGTAACCTACAGACTCATGAATGGGGGAATGTGAAACATCTTCAGAGGTAGAGGGCTCAACCACAAACACGGAAGGCAAAGTCATGGGTGTAGACTCATCGTCCGAAACCACCCGCCTTCTCCGTGGCCTGTGCACCAAAGCACCCTCCTCTTCTTTTTCTTATTCTACGGAACGGGACTCACCAATCTTCCTCTTCGAGGAAGACTAACCAATAATAATCTCTTGGGCCTGGGCCAAATACATCTTCGGGATAGATGAAGCAGACACCCCACGAGCAGAGAACCCTATCAAAAAGGAAAAAGTTAAGCGATAGAGAAAGAAGAGGATCGAGTAAGGAAAGAAGAAACAACAAAAGCTTCACTTACCGTGGGTCTTTACATGCCAACCGTACTTCCCAGTGAAGTACTTCTAATATCTCTCTTCTAAAGGAGCAACGGACAATAATTTTTCTACCCAATCACGGATACCGGAGACATTCTCAACAGTACCCATGATTGCTGAGAGAAGAAGAAACGGATACGGTGTTAGTAAAAAATCTCATGTCAGAACGAGGAAAAGTAAATAGATGTGAGCTAAATCATACTCACATGCACAATTCCACTTCTTAGGGAAGGGAAGATTTTCTTCACCCACTAAACCAAGAGTGGATACAGCAACATACCGGAGGTACCAACCCCTATCCTTATCACCTCCAGGGGTTACCAACACTCTTTTGATCCTAGCAGTCAGAGTAAAAACCCCTTAACGAAACAAGGCAGGAGAGTAGATATGAATAAGATGGTTAAAAGTAAAAGGAACCGAGGCTAAAGAAGCTAAACTCCTAAGACATGCAACAACTCGCCACACAAGCTGACCAACTTGTCCTAAGCAGATATTGAAGAAACGGCAAAATTCAATTATGACTGGATCAATGGGAGGTCTAAACCCTAGAGTAAAAGGGTACGTATAAACAAAAGAGTATACCGTCTTGTAAGACGTTATTCTTTAATTACTATTCAGAATTTAGACAGGGAAATTAGGCCCCCAAAAACACTCCCTACGAACAAGGGAAATTTGACCCTCAGTAATAAGGGTTGGATACCTTTCGACACTCTCAAGGGAAGAAGATTGGTCTACGAGAACTTGATTAGCTCTAGCAAAGGCAAACTCAGAAAGAATAATTTCATCAACTCCAGGTTCACGAAGGCATTCATCTCTACCTATAGACAAAGACCGGGAAGCCCTAGCCCTCGGAGAAACTAGAGACCTAGCGGAAGGAGGATAAACTATCTGAGAAGAAGAAGAGCCTCTCGAATGAGTGGATCCTACACTCCTAAGTCTACCACCCCTCCAACCCCTAGTCGGAGCAGAAGATGGCGTTAAATTCTCAATATCTATTACTCTTTGAGGTTGATTTGAAGAAGACATGTTTACAAAGGCAAGAAAAAGTTCTTTACAAAATACAAATTAGAAAGTGTTTCGTGAAAGCAAAGAAAAGAAGAAAGGTATTTATACTTGAGGACAACCGTCAAACATGGAAAAAAAATATAATGATGAAAAGTCATAATTGAAGGTGTCACTTCGGGACTGACGCAGCCGCAGAAAGCCCTAAAAAGCACTGAGTACCTGCAGAACAAATCTGAGAAGGACACGTGGTTTGAGCATTAAATAGAAGTGACAAACGATGCCAATGATTCATAGAAGGATACAATGTTTCGAGGTAAAGCGGCGGCAAAATATTCCCGCCATAAATGATTATCCACTTACCAAATATTGATCTATAAATATATGGTAAGTGGAGGGATTATCTGTATTGGTAAAAAAGAGCTTCATACGGAATCTTGATGACTCAGCAATCTACATGGAGCAATGAAGACACGACAGCTGGATGGGACTCTATGAAGAGGTATGAGGCAAAGAGGCACGGCAAATCACACACATGGGTTAATTAGCTACGGAAGTCTCAACCTAATTGAGAAGATGAAGAGACACGGTCAAAATGTATCTGGGCAGAACAAAGGGCAGATTCAGAGATCTTCAATTAGTGATCCACACGTTACACGACATTCACGCAACAGTTACGATTACTCATTGTAACGTTACACTAATGTCATAATTAGTCATCAACGCTCAATCACTGAAAAAGGCAGACGTTATATTAAGAAATTCCCTATATAAGGGAGTAAAATATAACCTGTAAAAGGGATCATCCGAACTACTATTGCAATATACTTACTTTTTGTGCATCTTAATGCTTTCCATTTACAAGTTTGCCTACAATTATAATCTTATTCTTTGGTTATCAGAAACCCGTGATCTTCTGAAAATAGCTTTAGGCAAAGAATCCAATTCTTTGGTTAAACAAACCCAGCTTTATTTTTTATTTTTAATTTAGTTTATTTTATTTTATTTTTTTATTAGTGTATTATTCTTGAAGTGTCAATTTTTGATTTTTTTAGGAGCATGGAATGCAAAGCCATTGGAAGGATGCTATAGCAAACCAGATGGTTGGAACTAAGTGTGAGGTATCTGCAGAAAGGACCAGGCCTGAGAGAAGTATGAGTACCCCATGACATGCTAGTACTTCGGCCCTTGACCTACCAGGGAGTTTCTTTTACCCTCTTATAGATATGATGTGCATTGGGGACAATGCACAATTTTAAGTGTGGGGTAAGGAGATCGTCTGGATGACTTTCCATGCTATTTTATTTATGCTAGTTTAATTGAATAATATTTTTTTTGGGACAAAAATAGCAAAGATTGGACTTTTCCCGATGATGGATCTATTAGACAATTTTCTTGAGGGATTTAAGTCTAAAAAAAATAGATTTTCTTTTGTTAGGTAGTGTAGTAATTCCCCCTTGGTTTTTCTTTGTGTTGTGGTTCTTTTCTAAGGATTTTGTTTGAACTGGGTGTAGTTTGTTTGTTTTTTAGGGAATAAGAGCCATTGTGTTGTGTTTTGAATTGAAGAAATATCTCTTGAATTTGTTATGCCTTGAGAATAGTGAGTACTTTGGTTGTGACACTTAGGCTCAGTTTTTTACTCTTGTATAAGTAACTTAAATTGCATAATTTTAAATTTGCTTAACTGCTTTGACTAGAGTGTCTTGATGAATCCAATCCTGAGTGAGTTAAGTGCCATGAGTGTGTGAGATTTGTATGTTACTCTGTGCATTGCATTTGATGCCTAGAACTTGTTCCGTGTGTTTGCAAAGCGAAATAGTAGTTTTTTTCAGTCTTGGAAGTGATATAGGCGTTTCTTTGTTGAGCCATATGTATATTTTACTCGCCTAATTGCTATGTATCGTAGTTAACCCCTTTGAGCCTGCAATCCTGTTTCTTTGGCAACCACATTACAAGCCTTGCCCATTTTGTTTGAATTAACCATCTATTTGAACCTTCTAAGTTCCAACCTCTCATGAGCACTTGAAGTGTTATGAACTTTGTAAAAGTTAAAGTGTGGGGTGGTTGGTTTGGCTTTTGAGTAGAACTAATGAAATAAGGATAAAGGTACACTGTTTGAAAAAGTAAGATCCACTTAAATAAATAAATAAAAAGAGAAAGAAAGAAAAGAAAAAGAAAGTTGTATTGTTGTGAAAAAAAATATCCTTGATATGTGGTGGCTATTGATGTAATTGTGCTTAAAGAAGTATGGAGTAAAATACATTGATGTGAAGGCGGAGTTTGGTGTGACATAAGTATGGGGTTTGAATGTTAAAGTATATGTATTAAAGTGCTTACGGAGGTGTAGTCACTCTTATATCTAAATGTATCCTACCCATCCCGCAGCCTACATTACAACCAAATAAAGTCCTACTTGCTCCTAGACTGAATGAGCTCAATTAGTAGAGTAGTACACTACAGGCAAGCCTATGGTGCATCTTTTGTGGCATATGAATGTTATTTCTGAGAGTGAGTGAATTATTTCTATCTTAAGTTCCTAAGTGTTCTTAAATTTTATTGTGTGGAACTACTCTCTTTTGTTGTGTGAGGGCACTTGATTCATGAAGGAAAGTTAATGTCAGTGACTTCTATGTTAGAGTAAGTGAGTGAGTTGTAAATAATGTCAGTGACTTCTATGTTAGAGTAAGTGAGTGAGTTGTAAATAAATGTGTGGTACTTTTAAGTCAAATCTTGAGGTCAAGGTGTTACACCTTTGTGCTTAGTCTATTTTAAATATTCTTGGTATGATGAGTTAGGAGAATTGTTTTAAAAGGTCGTGTCTATATAAAGTGTAGTCTGATTGCTCGAGGACGAGCAATGGTTTAAGTTTGGGGTGTTGATTATAGGCTATAATTACGTATTTTAGTCGCTTATTACACTATGGTTTACTGCACTTTAATTGAGTTTGAGCTTTAATCGCTAGTGTTTTGCACTAATTATGTGTTTTATACCTTGTAGTAGTGATTCCGAGCTATGTAGATGTTATGGAATGAATTCAAGTGATTTGGAGATTTGAAGTATGAGTAAAATTCCAAGGAATTAAGTTGGGACCGTGTTCAGGGGTCAAATTTTATAGTTAAGAACAAACGAAGACTCGAGAAGGCATATTACGCGTTGTATAGTAAAATAGACATAACTCTTCTATCCGAACTCCATTTGGGCTAGATAATATATGGATGGATATCTATCTCAGAGGGATACAAATTTCATGTTTTACGTGTTTCATATTCCAAACGGAACAGGTTGAAAAATGCGATCAAAATCGCGATCGCGACCGCAGACCTAATGCGCAAATGGGGCAGAAACTTTTCGATGTGCGCGGCCACTAGCATGGTCTTAGTGTGTCTATATAAAGTGTAGTATGATTGCTCGAGGATGAGCTATGGTTTAAGTTTGGGGTGTTGATTATAGGCTATAATTACGTATTTTAGTCGCTTATTACACTATAGTTTACTGCACTTTAATTGAGTTTGAGCTTTAATCGCTAGTGTTTTGCACTAATTATGTGTTTTATACCTTGTAGTAGTGATTCCGAGCTATGTAGATGTTATGGAATGAATTCAAGTGATTTGGAGCTTTGAAGTCTGAGTAAAATCCCAAGGACTTAAGCTGGGACTGTGTTCAGGGGTCAAATTGTATAGTTAAGAACAAACGAAGACTCGAGAAGGCATATTACGCGTTGTATAGTAAAATAGACATAACTCTTCTATCCAAACTCCATTTGGGCTAGATAATATATGGATGGATATCTATCTCAAAGGGATACAACTTTCATGTTTTATGTGTTTTCATATTCCAAACGGAACAGGGTGAAAAATGCGATCGAAATCGCGACCGCAGACCTAATGCGCAAATGGGGCAGAAACTTTTTGATGTGCGCGACCACGCTACTCCAGACCAAAAAACTGTCCTTTTTCACGTAGGAGAAGGTATATTTATTTGGGCCCGCTCCTACTTGGTATATATACATGGAAAATGGTATTTTGAGGAGATTGGACAGATTTGAGACAGAGATTCGACTCCGGACTTTTTGACCAGATTATATTTGCAGCGACTGCTTATCTTTTCTAGGACTAGAGTTGGGTGTGATTAACCACGTTCACCAGCGTTCTGCCGCGTTCGCGTAGCACGTTTTGGTCAAACTTCATTTTTATTCTTCGCGATCGCAGGTGGTGCTCCGCGATCGCAATGCAGTAATCACTGGGCAGAATATATAGTTCTCTATTCTGAGGGTTAGTCATTTCTAATATTTTTGGAGTTCCAGAGCTCGGTTTTGAACGATTCTTTGTGGGTTTTTCAAGAAAATCAATTAAATATGTGTTCTTCACCTAGAATTTACTATATTCCATAATTTTATCTTTATTTTTATCATTAAACTAGTGTTTTGAGTTGAGAAAAAATGGTAATTTTGAATACCTTTCAAAATATAAAATGATGATTTAAGGGACGAAATGATATCAGAATTTGATAATTTTAAGTATGGTTTAACTTGTATCGGAATAGGTGTTCGAATTTTGTGAATTTTGTCGGTTTCCGAGGTGTAGGTCGGGGTGTCGACTTTTGGGTTAATCTTTTAATTTTGATAAAGCTTGAGCCTTTATGATTTGGAATAGTTTCTTATGAGTTTTATTTATGCTATGTAGTTAATTTGACTAGATTTGAACCGTCCATAGATCATTTTACTCAAGAAGTTCGTTTTAGAGTGTCGGTTTATCTTCTTTGATGTAACTATCTTGCCTAACTTCGCGTGGGGGAATTATCCCTTAGGATTTGAGTTTTTTATGCTAATTGTATCATGTAAAGTCCGTGTAGATAAGGTGATAAGTATGTGCCCAGGCTTATTTATGGAAAATTAACCTTTTAGGGCTCGTAGGTTCTTATGTTCATTAGATATGAAGTTGTTTTATTATGTTAAGTTTTTCCATTTACTAGTTTCACCTCTACGTGTTTTATTTGGAATTAATTGCTTCATGTTCCACTCTTATTGCCTATTTGACTCTTGTGTGCCTTAACTGAAGTTGTTGCCTCTTCGATTTGGATGCCATCCTTTCCTAATTGCTTATCTTTATTTGAAATTATTACTATCACTTCTGTAATTATTTATCCTTAATTGAGGCCATAATTATCCTTTCCGTTGCTTATCCTTAATTGTAATTGTTGCGCCTCTTTCGTGAGTGCTAAATCCTAAATGAAGTTAGTTATCCTTTATCATAGTTGCCTTATCCTTATTTGGAATTATCGACTCGTGATATCTTCCTTGTTGTTTAATTGCATTTATGTGGAGGTCATTGCTACACAATATCTCTTTCTTGTTGAGCTATTGCTAGGTGGTATTGTTATTTTCTTATGTGTCTTTCCTTGTGAGTTCGTTTCTTCCGTTTCTTTGAGTTCTGAAATTTTTAGGTTGATTTAGTTGTCGTACTCTTGTGTTATTGTCATTGTTGTTGTTGTGCTTGTTTTTGTGATGTACGAGGTTTCTGTCGTGCGGTTGTTGTTGTGATGCACGAGGTTTCTGTCGTAAGGTTGTTATTGTGAAGCACGAGGTTTCTGTCGTGCGGTTGTTATTTTGATGCACGTGATTTCTGTTGTGCGGTTTTTATTGGGGATGCACGAGGTTTATGTCGTGTAGATGTTATTATGTTGCACGAGGTTTCTGTCATGCTATTGTTACTATTGATATCTGCACATCCGGCGTGACAAGGCGGGCTATATATGTGGGTTGCGCATGTGGCGAGAGAAGGTGGAAACATTATTATGCACGTGTGGCGAGACAAGGCGAGAATTTACTTTATTATTGCGCACGTGGAGAGACAAGGTGGGCTATGTCAGGGATTGATTGTGATGACTTGTGATGGCCTGGGGGCATTATTATTGTTGCTATTTGTGTAGTGGTGTGCCTACTCTGTGTGAGTTATACCGTGTTCATTTAGTGGTGATCGTTTATTATGTGTCATTCATTGTCTCTGCTCTTACTTGTTAACTGGAATTTGATAGAACACTGGAACACGCATACACGTAGTTAATCACCCCTAACGAGTCAAGAAAATGGATCCTGATGTTATTACTCATTACTATACAACCTCGTCTATTTTTCCTCCACATGAGAAGAGTTCTATTGGCATGTGCGTCGTCCGTGCAATTATTAAATGTAATGTGGGCACAAGATGCCAAGTGTTTTGGGTTCACAAATTGGAACTCGTGAATTATGAATATTTTGAGGTTCGGTACCTCATGGAGATTATTGGATAAAACCTGGTGTAAAGTGGTTATTCTCATCTAGTTGCTACCTATCATTCATTTAAAAAAATTCACCGGATTTAAATTGTGTTCAGCTTACTCTTCTATGTTATTACTTGTGGTGTTCCGCTGTTAATGGTAGTTTCTATTTCATATGGTAAGCAATGTATCGTTATTATCATTATGCATAGTTTTGTTGTACTCTATTATTTCTCCACTTATACTTGCTCAGTCTATTTAGCTCAGTAAGTGTCTTGACTATTCCTCGTCACTACTCTACTAAGGTTAGTCTTGATACTTGTTGGGTACCGTTGTGGTGTACTCATCTTACACTTCTGCACATTTTTGTGTAGATCCGTGTATATCAGAGTCAGTCGATCGCTTGTTAGTTTTACGGATCTTGCTGGGGTGTGATGACCCAAAAGATCTCCCGTATATTTCTAGCTAATTTTGTGTTCCGAGATCGTAAAATATCCTTCTATCTCACCTCGAATTGCGTGCGCAGCCCGAGCGTGTAACCGAGAAGCCTTTATGTGAAAAACTGGAAAAAAAAAATAATTTTGTATTAGGAATTTGAATAAAGTTGACTTCGGCCAACGTTTTTGGTAAACGGACCCGGACCCGTGATTTGAGGTCCCGGAGGGTCCGTAGGAAAATATGGGACTTGGGCGTATGCCCGGAATCGAATTCTGAGGTCCCACGTCCGAGAAATGAATTTTTAAAAGAAATTGTTTTCTGAAAATAAAAGAGGTTTTTGAAAATGAAATTATATGTGGAACCTGTGGTATCGGGCCCGTATTATGGTTCCGGAGCCCGGTAGAGGTTCGACATAATATTTGTGCCATATCTGTGAAGTTTGGTAAGAAACGTACCTCATTAGATGTGATTCGGACCGTAAATGCAAAATTTAAGGTTTAAAGAAGTTTTGAGGAATTTCATTCATTTTTGGTTTAATTCATCGTTGTAGTGTTGTTTTATGTGTTTTGAAACCTCGAGCGAGTCAGTGTTAGGTTATATGACTTGTGTGTGTGGTTGGACGGGGTCCCTGGGGCCTCGGGTGTGTTTCGGATGGGCTTCGGGTCAATTCTCCCCTATTTTGCACTGTTGTTCTGCTATCTGGTGTTTTCTTCTAGGCGATCGCATATGCACGTCTGCGATCGCATAAAGTAATGTTGGTCACCCCAGTTTTATTAATTGCGATCGCATAGGCAGGTTCGCGATCGCGGAAGTCCACATCCTCCTTCTCCGCGTTCGCAGGTGCACCATCGCGTTCGCACAGTGTTTCCAGTGAGGCATCGAATTATTCTTCTAGGAAATCACATTCCATGCTTCGCGATCGCGTAGTGTAGCAATATGGGCAGCAGGTAACTTCTCATACGCGATCGCATAGAGCACTTTGGCCAGTGACAATTTCTCTTCTTCGTGATCACATTACGTTCTCCGCGATCGCGATGCTTTAAGCCTGGACAGCCTTCCTTTACTTCTCGATCGCAATTCATTAAAATTCTGGGCAGAATATAAGTTTGTAAAAATGAGGGTTAAGCCATTTTTAACATATTTTGACTTCTAGAACTCGGTTTTGGGCGATTCTTTGAGGGTTTTTCACACAAATCTAATGGGTAAGTGTTCTTACACTGCAATTAATTATATTTCATGAATTAGTTCTTGTTTTTATCATATAATTTGTGTTTTGGGTTGAGGGAATTGTGGGTTTTGAAAGAAAACTTCTAAAATGTAAAATCATGATCTGAAAGACCAAATATTATCGGAATTGGATAAATTTAGTATGGGCGAACTCGTATCGGAATGGGTAATCGGAATTTGTAAAAAAATTCGGGTTCCGAGGTGCGGGCCCAATGGTCGATTTTTATAATTTTGTAAAAATTAAAACTTTATTATTCGGAATAGTTCCTTATACGTTTATTGTGTATTTTGAAGTTGTTTTAGTGGATTTTGAGCCGTACGGAGGTCTTTTCACCTGAGAAGTCCATTTTCGGGTACCGGGTTGTCGTCTTTGAGGTAAGTATCTTGCCTAACCTTGGGGGGGGGGACTACCCTTTAGGATTGAGTCTTCTTTGTTGATTGTAGTCCGTGTACGCGAGGTGACGAGTGCGTACTCAGACTTATTTGCTAGTAGATTGGCCTTTAGGGATCTGTAAGTTCTTATGTTACCTGTGTATGAATTGAAATTGTTACATTTGAATCCTTGGTTGTTAATCTCATCCTTTCCTTCTTAAATTAGAATTACTTGCTTTTGGACTCCTTCGTTGGCTATTTGATCTTAATTGACTTAACTGAATATTTTACTGCTCTTATCTTCATGCTATACTTGCTTCCTAAAACTGCCAAATTGACTATATTAGTGTTATCTAGTTTATTAGCCGTTTATCCATAGTTAGAACATCCGTTCGTTGGTGTCAAGCATGGCCGTGAGTCTTACATTATGATTTATATTATTTTTCTCCTTATGTTGGGTCTAGTTGATAAACATTGTTGATGTTTTACTTGTTGTTGCCTATTACTGGGCCTTTGTTTAAGCTGAGTTTTATTCCATGAACTTAATTGTTTAGGCGAGATTGGTTATAGTTATTTTCCCTTGCCGGGATGATGTTGTATTCATTGTTGACTCCCTTGTCGGGATGGTGTGGTTTCTAATATTGTTCGTGATGTTAATGATATTGTTTGCATTGTTGACTCCCTTAACGGTATTGTTGTGATTTATGTTTCTTATTATTGATTTTCCTTGCAAAACTGTTGTTTATGTTATGTAGCGCGAGGGGACGTTCTGTGCCATGTTTATGTTATTTAGCACGAGGGTACATTCCGTGACATGTTTATTTTATTTAGCACGAGGGGACATTCCGTGCCATGTTTATGTTATTTAGCACGAGACGACATTCGTGCCATGTTTATGCTATTTAGCACGAGGGGACATTCCGTGTCGTGTTTATGCTACTTTAGCACGAGGGGACATTTTTTGCCGTGTTTATGTTATTTTAGAACGAGGGGACATTCCGTGCCGTATTTATGCATTATTATTTTAATTATGATTACGAGATTTTATTGAAAAGTATTATTGAAAGGTGATGGTTTCGAAAGGACCATAATTGAATGACTTTTACATCGAAGGGATATTTGAAAAGCATTCGTTTTGCATAAAAAGATAGTTGGAAGTCATTGATTTGGGAAAACATCGTTGGAAATTTCGTATTTTGAAATAAACTATGTTTTGGTATTTCACTCTATTAAATATACTTATATATATATATATTTAGAGAAGGTATGTTTTCAAAGAGAGTGTCTATATTAAAATGAGCATATTTGCAAAGTTTTTCATACGAACCGTTGTTTAAAGGCTTCCACCAGTTTTATGGATTTTAATAGCTAAGGCTCAATGTGAACATACAGACGTAGAGTTGAGTTATTAGATTTCTCTATTGCATTGTGTTTTCTTCCGGTTTGGGCTTGTTTTGTTGTCCATACTTGTGTGTATTCTTATGCTGTTTCGTGGTTAATTTCTGTAGTTTCCTTCCACATTATATCGTCATTGTTGTAAATTGTTCTGTAAATTTGTAGATAGATGTGGTGTTCGATTATTTCTATATTCATGTCAGTTATCTTGTTATACCAGCGGTGTCTTGACTAGTCCTCGTCACTACTTTATCGGGGTTAGTCTTGATACTTATTGGGCACCGCTGTGGTGTGCTCATACTACACTTCTGTGCATTTTTGTTTGCACAGATCCAGTTATTGATTGTTAGTAGCGGTGCGGATGCTGCCGAGGAGACTCAAGGTAACCTGCTGCTGCGTTCGCAGGCTTCGGAGTCACCTTCCTGTTTTTATTCAACTGTTGTAATTATTCCCAAGCAGTTGTATTTAGAAGTTGTAGAAGTTCGTAGAGCTTATGACTTGTATTACCGGTTTTGGGAAAGTCTTTTCATTCAGTTGAAATTCTATATCGGGATTGTTAGTTTTCCTTTTGTTATTGTTGTTATTTAGTAACTGTTAGGCTTACCTAGTCCCTAAGACTAGGTGCCATCACGATACCCAACGGAGGGAAATTTGGGTCGTGACAAGTTAGTATCAGAGCTCTAGGCTCATCGGTGCTACGAGTCATAAGCAAGTTTAGTAGAGTCTTGCAGATCGGTACGGAGACGTCTGTACTTATCTTTGAGAGGCTAAGAAACTATTAGGACAATTTCACTTCTTTCATTCCTATCGTGCGAGTTTATTGATCTTGAAGTTTGAATTATCGTTCCATTCTCTCGTCGATGGTGAGGATACGAACGGTGGTTCCTAATGATATTACCCCGAAGCAAGTGCCGCAAGGGTCAGAGACAGGGGTCAACGAGGAGCACGTGTCGTAGTTGAGATGCCTACCAGAGCAGCCGTTGAGGAGTCGCCAGTAGTTCTAGTTGGGGAACAGGTACTGGAGGTACTTGTTACTACCCCGAACTTCAGTAGGCATAGGCATAGTTTTGACTCATGAAGGGTTGATTCTAGTGCACCAGTTGCTTCACACATAAGAGGAGGAGTTCAGACTCCCACCGTCTACACTCTAGAGCAGTGTGATGATGTTGGTCAGGTTCCAGTTGTCATAGCAACACGACATGTGGTTTTAGTTCATTCATGGTTAGGGTAGCAGCAACGGAGGAAGAATACCTTGGACTTGAGAGGTACTGGAAGTACTACCCTCCTATCTTTCAGTGGATGGGCGTCAGATGGTGCCCAGGCTTTCCTGGAGGAGTGTGACTATATTCTTCGTACTTCTGGTATTGTGGAGACGAGCGGGATTGCTTTTTTCACGTCTCAGGTTCAGAGTAGTGGGTTGATCAGTGGTGGCGGCATATGAGTTGGGGTAACCGGCCCAAGTTAGCTTCACTAGCATGGGTTCAGTTTTTGAAGATGTTTTGATGGAGGTTGCACCCCAGTTCCTTCGAGATGTACGGCGCGTGGAGTTTGAGCAGTTGCGTCAGGGCGCTATGTCACTATTGGAGTATGCCGTTAGATTCAGTGAGTTGGCCAGATATACACCTCGTTTGGTTGCTTCAGTTAGGATATGAGTCCGTAGAGTTTGTGAGAGATTCAGACATGATATTCGGTTCAGCAGGACTCGAGATTTAGAGTAGGATGCCTCGTTTCAGCAGGTAGTGGGAATCGCTCACCGGTTAGAGAGCATGTGGGACCGGGAGCGAGAGGACAGACGAGATCAGAGAGAGAGTTCAGGGAGGCAATGAGGCCTCGTAGATCAGAGTAATCTAATGGTCCGTATTATGGAGGCAAGGTACGACACGGTAGAAGTTTTGTGGGTCAACCAGTTCAGTTTGCATTACCAGCTTCGCATGGGATTTAAGGTACTCATGGGTCCTAGAGGATTCGTATTGTGTGTTTTTCCAAATCTATGTCGGCAGCGAGATTATTTTCAGTGTGGAGATGTTAGCCACAGGGTGATAGATTGTCCCACTATTCAGGTAGGTGTGTGGTAGCAGGGTATTCAGGTGAGTATAGGGCTCCTAAGAGGGGGAGACCCGACCCATTGATGTGTTTCGTATAGTAACCAAGAGGCCGTTATGCCAAATATCATCACCCAAGTATGTTTTGATGTGTTACAGAGGAGCACCAGTTGTATTTCACATTAGTTTTGTTGGTCAAGACGAGTTTCCCTTGTTTCTTGTTTCATTTGTGGGTAAGTTTCATGTTTTGCACTCTATTTTGTGTTTGCTCTTGTTGGGAGATTCTATGAGTAGTAGTTGTGTCTATCGTTGTTTATTTCATTCTGATAGTAGTGAAACTGGAAGTGAGTCCTTGTTGTTCTTCGTGGTAAGCTTCATATGATTTTCCTGAGTATTTTGTTTACGAGTTGTGATTTTATACTCCATCGAGATGTGAGTTCAGTTGGCGTTGTGATTTTATCAGCTGAAATGAATTAGTGGAGGAATTTCAGTTGGTGCGATATATTTTCGGTATATGATTCAGAGTCGAGGGTGAGGTCCTCGTGATATTTGTGATTCGATATATTTAGAAGTGGAAATTTTTATCAGGATGGAATTCTTGTGGTTTGTTCATACGCTTTGCTTCTTCCTTGTTATATTGCTTTTGGCAGGTCAGTATTGATAGAGAATTGTGCCTATGTTCTTGTTTGATAGTTCATTTATATGTTTCTATTTTCATATTCAGTCATTTCATTACGTGTTTCTTTAGTTTAGTTTGCGGGATGTGTGCCCGGTAGTGGTAGTTGTGGTTCGGTATTTCGGGTGCCTAATAATGAGGTCTTCATGTTTATTGCATCATTATCAGTACTATGTGGCTTGGAAACAGAGTTCTTTCAGATGTGGGGCTAATTGCCAATGTCGAGTTGATTTCGGTCAGCTATTGTGATCAAAAGTGTTATATGAGCCTATGTGTGATGTACTATGTTGTGTGGTTGTGTCTTGTGGGTGTAGTCATGAGTTGATGCGGCTGATTGAGGCTAATGCCGGATATGAATTTAGAATCGGGTCTTTTGTAAATGAGTAGAGGGCGAGAAGTAGAGGTATGAAGCTTATCGGTGGTGATGTGAAGGATATATTATGGTTGTTATTGTTTCATCGGGCTTATGTGGGTTGGGGTGATGTGGGATCACCCGCGACTATGTGTTGGAAGTATACCATCATTGATTGGATGAGTTCAAGGTGAATCTTGGCACGTTCAAGGACGAACGTTTGTTTAAGAGGGGAGATTGTGATGACCACAAAGATCTCCCGTATATTTCTAGCTAATTTTTTGTTCCGAGGTCGTGAAATCTCCTTCTATCTCACCTCGAATTTCGTGCGCATCCCAAGCGTGTAGCCGAGAAGCATTTATGTGAAAAACTGAATAAAAAAAAATTTTGTATTAGGAATTTGAATAAAGTTGACTTCGGTCAACGTTTTTGGTAAACGGACCCGG